>OY728159.1:2017558660-2017866678 GCA_963277665.1 Viscum album
GATAAGAATTTTATTTTATTTTTTTAAAATAATGTTATCCATAAAGTTAGGAAGAACATTTTATTTGAATTAACCATCAAAATTATCAAATGATTCTTTATAGAAACGATTTTTATGACAATGTGATAATTCATAATTGTAGAACATTAATTTTTCATATTAAATGGTTTAGAAATGAAACTTAAAAAAATGAGAAGGAGATTATTTTTAAAACCTTAGTTATTAATAATTTAAAATATGGGTAAAAATTTGTTTTCAATATTATCATAAACCAACTTTCTGAAACTATTTATAGAAAATATGGTTTTGTGAATATAAAAATTTCTAAATAAAGGGAGAAATAAATTCTTATTTTCTTAAAAACACATTCTTAATTATCATAAGTACCATGAATTAGAAAATTATACCAATTAAATGATAAATCATGGAAAACTAGATGATACAAAAATTCATTATTTTTCTTTAATTTTGGATAATAAAATTTCATCAATTATAGAATAATTAGAAATAATCTCGATAAACGATGATATTGTTGAAATAATCCGTTACAATGATGGTAACAATGAATCATAATACTAATGGAATAATTACATTACATGAAGCATAAAATAACATGAAAATATGGATACTAGTGATGTAGTATGTAAAAGGGAATTATATACACCTCATAGAAAAATATAGGTGGATAACATGGCATGTGTCTCAATGAAGGAAAATTGAGACAAAGAAACATTACCGATTTTATAACTTTTGAATGATAAACCACATGAAAGAGATGTCCTAAAATGGATATGTATATACCCCTAAATTTATTTATAAGAATAATGTTACATATTCATGTAAATTATTAACACCCCATAAAATAAATGAGTGTTGAATTAGGCAAAAGTCTCACAGAAATAAAAGTGAGATGAGAAAACCCTTATCTTATGTATTGACTTTGTTTATAAACATTAAAAATTACTATATAATAGATATAAATATAACATAAAGACATTTGATTATTTATAATAACATATATTTTTTATTACCACTATATATTACCCTTTTATTAATAGGTTAATGTTAATTCTGCGTTTTAGGTAATATTTATTTTGTTTCTTTGTAGAAGTTTTGACTTTTTATTTTTGATCTTCTTAAATAGGGAATGATTTACAAATTTATAGAATATAAAACAAGAAATAAATATCATATATATCAATAATATAGAAATATTTATAATAATCAAAAATATATTGGAATATGAAAAGGAATACATCATTCTTAGAGATAGTAGGCCGTATATACACATTAATTATGTTTATGATTTCATGTCATATAGAAAGAAGGAATGAAAATGAAATTAAAAAAAATATGTTATAGTTATACTATATTTCTTATGTCATACATATCATATTAATCATGTATAACCATCGTTATAACATTCCATGAAATGTGTAAACAAATCACATCGCTATAAGGGGGGATAGTCCAGAAGATGACAAATGAAGTTATCATGTTTCAGAAAATTAAAATCATAATGAAATGTCTTATATAATAATAATATAAAAATAAATAAATCATAAATATAATATATATAATATTAAATTATAATTTTTTTCATTATTTCCTACCATGAATGGTGGAAATGGAAGGATGAGCAACATTGGTTCATAAGGTGGTATTCTATCATATGAACAAACAATGATTGTGTATACCATTTGATGAAAGTGTGCATGAGTGTAGGTGGAAACCTTAACATAAAAAAATATTAGTGTATTTAGGATACTAGGGATATAATATAAACAAGTAATAAGAATAATTTAGGAGGTGAATAATTAATGCAAAACAAAAGATATTGTGGAAGGATTTTACCTCTTCTTTAGGAAACTGCTTTTGGATTGCACCAAATAGATTCTTTTGAATGATTTATGACCCAATTTAGGATTCTAGGATGAGAAAAAAAATTTGGGGATTATTGAATATGGTTTTTATGAATAAATGTGCCTTTAGAGGTGTGATTAGGTGAATTGGAGAGTGTCATTTTATAGTGGAGAAGGAGCAATATTCATTTAATATAAAATTGAAAAAACTATTGAAAATCAACCTTACATCATGTGTTTAAAACTAAGTTGATCATACATTAAATTATAAAATTTTAAGATTAAAAATATGTAGTACATTGTTTAAAATCCTAATAATCTAAGTGGAATAAATTAATTTAAAATTATTATCATAGATGGGATGAGATAACTAGTTTTTTTGTTGGAAAGTCGACATCTTTGAAATGTTTAAAATCTAATTTCATGGTGAAATATGTTCCGATAAAGTCAGTTGGATTAATTTATAATTAATTTATCTAATTATAATTTAAAATAATATTAATATAAAATTTAATTATATAAATAAATTACGTGAAATAATAGGTTTTGAATTAAAATTATGTAGTCTTCACTATTCATCATTATATTAAAATTCTCTAAAATGTTCCAAAAATTCCCATAAATGTAATTTTTTTATTTATACATCATAAATTATTTGTTTTCTGTCAAATAAAAATTATAAAAGTGTAAAAAATTATATTTTGAATGGTTTATCCATTAAAAGGCAATAAAATTATATTACTTAAAAAATATATCTTTTTATTCATAAAATTTAATTTATTATATTCATATTCCTATCAAAACTATTTGATGTGTATCAAAAAATTTGATGGAGTATATAACATATAAATTTTATTATAATCATTCATCAATAGTGTTTTTTAAAAATTTTATGATAAAATTGTGTTTGTAAATAGTTTTCTTAGAAACTTAGTTACATTAATTTAAAAAAATAATAATTTAAATTTATAACAAATCTATAACCAATGGATTCATTTTGTAAACTTGTGTGAAACATATTTTCAAATTTTAATTAATAAAATTATAAATAGCCATTCAAATCGCTAGGTGGTAACTATAATGGTATTTTAATAAAAATATTAATCATATATTTTAGTTTGGTAAATCTTGACCTTACATGTAATGCATGCTATCAATGAATCTATGAATTTTGTATAACAAAGAACAAACATAATGTTGTGCATACCAAAAACGAATTGACATTTTGATTTTAGTGCATGATCAACTTGGTATTTTGTATAATGAAAGAATAAATTCTTGCTTTCATATAACACAAGATATATTCAATGCTTTCATTAACATAAAATATATATATATTTAAATAATATTTTAAAAAATAATTCAAAAAATATTTTTGTTTCACAATTACCATAAAACCAAAATGGAAAAATATATATTTCATTATTCATTGAATAAAAATGTAGTTTATTTAATATTTTAATAAAACTGATATTGCTATAAACTCACTAAATGATAACATAAAGTGATTTTACACTAATCACTAATGAGTTATATAGTCATCAGTACTATTGAATTTAATTTATTCATATCCATAATATCATTTTCCAAACATAATTATCTAAATATAATGAACATATTATGTGTTATCTTCTTTTAATCATGTATTTTCCATAAAATATCACCTTTGTATTCAGTCAGTTTTAGGCAATGAGTACAATGAAGCATATTCTTGAAAACCTTAATAAAATAAATATAATAAAATATAATTCTATATTTCACAATTCGTGAATTCTAATAAGTCTACACTTCAATTATTCAAATTCAATTGAACATGATTTACAAGGCATCATCATTTTATTCCTTATTACCTCATTCCTTTTATATGTGATTTTATTATCTTAATTATAGAAAAACATTACTTGTAAAACCATGATTATCCTATTATTGACATCCCACATAAAAAAATGAATTTTCATAGCCCCTACGAGAGTTATATATCTTTACAATGGTTCAATTTCTGAAAACTACCATTAAAAAAATACATTTGCGATGGGATCCCTTCACTAATGAGACATCACATAAATTGGTGATTCAAATACATTTTTTAGGAATGATCACCATAAATAATTAGTCTTTGCGATTGTGAGGTCATCTATCAAAAACATACCCAAATGTTTTTGTTAAAATTATTTTTAATGGGTACATCCCAAACAACCAGTTGAAATAAATAAAGAAATCTATCACAATAACTAAAAGTTTTAAAAATTAAAATGAAAAAATTAATTTCTTTTAAAAATAAACTATTTAAAAATAATAAATAATAAATAAAAAACATAACATTAAGTAACCATTTAACTAATAATAAATTTATTATTCCAAATTACATAAAACTCATAAAAAATAATAGATCATAAACAAGTATTAGGTGGACGAAGATCCCTCAAATGATTATGGGGAGGAAAGTCCGTATATACACTATGCTCAAGCCACTTTGAATAATCCTTCATCTTCTCATCCATCTAAAATTTCTCCTCACACTCAGGCTCTCTATATATCTATATTAGTTATATCTTCTCATCATGTAATATTAAATACTCTATATAATTTTCATCCGATAACGATGAAGACTATCCACAAGCTCCCATTGTACTGACTGATGACATCATAGAAGATCCAAAATGACATTTACATGTCTTCCTTGAACAAATATCAATCACCCATGCATTCTAGACACCATGAAAAGATACCAGTATCTTTGCCCCCTCATTAGAACATTAATCTCCATTGGCATCTTCTTAATACTCATATTGAATATATCGTGAATGATAATACGTATCCTCATACATATTCTACCAATATAATTAAAAAAATATTAGTAATTTTTTTTAAAAAAGTAATAACCATAATATGAAGATCTTGTTCCCCTACAGGTTATGATGTATGGGTAACAATGTAAACCATCTTATAAATATCAAACTTAAAAATAATGGGTTTAGTTAAAATATGTATAATGAAGAAAAAATATATATTTAAATTATAAATACATGAATATATAATATTACATTACATATGTCATTGTGGTATTCCAAATGAATAAATTTTGATCAAATGTATAACCACATGATTGCCCTGTGTTTGACGTTCTAGTGATGAACTCCCCCTGAAGGTCTCTCATAGACTGTTGGAACACAATTAATTTTATAACATAACTATGATATAGTGAAGTCGATTAGAAATGGAAGACTAGTAAAAAATAAAAGCAAAACTCTATCAATAAATCTCTTTACGAGGTTGTGTAAAATTTTATAAAAAAGATTATATATAAAAATATACCATTCTTCTAGAATATGTTATATCTTGGTATTAACAATCAAATGAAATAAATTACTATAAAAAATTTAAAAAATTTCAGTATGTAAATAAATTTTAATAAATATATAATATTTAATAATGTATAATCTAGTTGGTAAAAATCTATTAATAAATTAAAATGGGAAACTGATCCCACAAAACCCATGACATTTTATAATAAATTATTATAATTTCATCCACTTTATCAATACCTAAATTTGAATGAGTGTGAAAAAATAAAATTATTGGAATATTATTACCAAAATTAATACAAAACATAATATAATATAAATATCTTTAATAATTTAACATATCCTTGTTAACAAGGATGATAATAAGAAAATACAACTATCTCTATAGCATGATCTAGAATCATCATTTGATCATTAGTAATCCCCTCCTAGTAGGTTTATAATCCTTAAAGTAAAATGAATTAGGCACATCAGCATGAAGTCTGACATCAACAATATTAAAAAATAGATCATCAAAAATTTATCCAACCATATGAAATATAAAATATTACTTTTAAAAACATGTTAATTCATATTTGATATAGATAAACTAAGAAATACCATACTATAAGAATTTTATATGAAATTATAATTTTTATACATTTATAAATTGTAAAAACTAAAATATATCAGAACAAAATAATTAACTATAATGAAATACTAGAATAAAAAAATTTAGCCTTAATATATATATATAATTAAAAAAATAGAATATATACCAATAATAATATAATATTAGTATGTGTTAATAAGTGTTCATGCACATATCGAAAAAAATAATAACTACTGGAACAAATGATGGAATAAAATAAATCATTGATTCTATCCATATGAAACAAAAAATATTACCTGTAATTAATTATTAATAAAAATATCGAATACAAATATTCCATATTATAATATTTCCATCATTATCTTCTTCTTCATATTTATTGAGGATAATTTATTCATCCTCATCTTCAACATCATCAACCTCATTATGACTTTTAGTCTCATAATCCCTAATAACATAAAAATATTTTCAAAATAATTAGCCCTTAACTAGGGGTTTCATCATCGATAATATTATCTCTAAGAGATAGATAAATATTTCCAAATGTTTCATAAAATTTTAAAATATATTTCACCTACAAGAAACTATTTCATTATTAATTAACATGTTTCTATGAAATTCAATATTTATTTCACTGCAACCATCATTCAAATATCATGAAACATCACATTAATTTGTATACTAAAAATGTTGAGCATGATGCGAAATAAAAAAAATAGTTCATTTGATGAAATAATACTATTATATTGAATTTCAACGACTCTATTTAATGTTTTAACTTACATCCCACAATCAGTATAATATAATCACATTTAAATATGGTAACATAATTTTGTTCCATATAAAAAAAGTAAATAATTCATCCAACATACCTTAAAAGTCAACGTCTGTAACATTATGATGATATCATTTCAAGTGAAAACAAATATTAATTTATTTATTTTTTACCTTATTATTGTGTGTGTAATCAAAATCTATTAACGATATAACCATAATAAAATTTTACCAATTTAGATGGAGGGTTTTAGGGAACACATAATTTACTATCAGTCTTAATTCATGTTGTGTTTCCTATAAACAATTAAACTTATTAATAATAGATATCATTAAATGTTTTTAATATTTCATCAAATATAAATAATATTAACAATCTATGAAACCATTATGAAATAATTTTTTGACAACATTCTTCAAGATAATAATATATAACTTTTATAAATAGTTTTTATACATTCATCATATAGTCTATAAAAAAAATAATGTAACCAAAGGTTTCTACTATGAATATTTAAAAAATAATTTAATTTATTTTTTACTTAAGAATTCATATATTTTGATCATAATTTATTTTTAGATATTTATAATATTTTTGTAGTTCTTCATCTGAACACATATGATAATGATAACCACCCAAACCAAGATAGCGTTGATTAAAAACTGAAATTTTTAATCCTGTGACATTTTAATTTTTTTTCTCATTTTGAACCACATGATTATGGGATGAAATATATTTCAATTTTAAATAATAAGAGTTCAAATTTTAAATTTCCTCCTATAAGTATGCATCTTCAATTGACCCTTGAATTGATGAATTGTTACATACTTTATTCTTTAATTTTCACATACTCTAACGAGTACATCTATTATTATTTTAATGGACCTACAAATTAATAATCATACAAAAAATTCAACAAAAACTGTTTAATTGTGTCAAAGAAGAATAGAGAGAATATTTCCACTAAATTACATAATATTAAAATAGTGTTGTTGTATAGAATTCTAAATTCATCATTATTTTACGTTTCCATAGAAATATATTAGATAAAATATAATATTTCTTTAATGAATATTATATTTAGTAAACTAAAAACCCTATAACTTCAAAAGGAAGAAATAATTCTATTATGAAATTAGAATAATCTTTTTTTAAGACAAAAATATTACCATTTTTCATACAATGAGGAAAATTAAAAGCATAACAATATGGTAACCTCAAATCAGGAATCCATTGATATAATAAAAAATCAAATTCTTTAGAATGTAAATAACCAAATTTTGGTTTCACTAATTTTTTTGGTTTTTCTATAAGAAATAATTCTTGTTTTAGTCATATTAAAATTTGGATAAGATATAATAGATCCTTTATATTCTATTTGGTATACCGAGTACATGAAACATAGAAAAAAAATATTTTTTTGAAAACAATTATTCTCAAAATTTATTTCTTATAATATGTGACAAACCAATTATTCTTACCAATATGGAATGTAAGGAAAAAATACAGTACTTATATTTAATTTGGATCTCTTACAAAACCAGTTATTTGTTGTACATTTATGGTTGTTCCAAAAGTTATAGTAGGCAACGTAAAGATGATCGATTTAACCTTTATATATAAGAGATTTTTAAAAGGTTTCCATTTTCTAATATACCTTTTGAGAAATTATTTTTGTTCATTTTAATATGGTGATTGGTAGGAAAAAATTTCAGATGATTGTATAAATATATTGTCTTAATCCCATTAGTAATAATAAATTCTTTTTTCTCATCCATTCACTATAGATAAGGTTATAAAATATTTGAACTACATCTGAATAAAATTCTAGGTCCATGAAAGTCACTAATCGTCCACATTAATGAAAAATTAGTATAAAATTTGGATATATAAATATATCAATTGTAGTTATACTATTGTTTTATAATGAAATTTACTCAACAATTAGTGGATTCAAATAAACATCGATATTCTTCTTTAGATTTCCTAGAATTATTAAAGAAAAATATATAGGTGGTTCCATCAAATAAATCAGAGGATTTATGTTGTATGGATTAATGAAAATAGTCCAATAAAAATATTTATTTTTGTAAGAACCAAATTAAAAAAACCAACACTAAAAAGATCCTCAATTTTTTACATGGTTTTGAGGAAAAATAAAGATGCATCTAATCAAAATTTTTCAATGAATCACCATAACATGGATGACTTATTATTTTACTGAATAAAATGTTTTATATATTCCATGTCATCAATGCAGCTCTATTGTGAGACATAAATAAATGCTGTAAAATCTGTTTATTTTGAAAACAAATCAATTATTTATAGGAAATCATGAATATAATTATTGTTCCTTTTTATGAATTGATTCTCTAAAACATGGAAATTGAGTAATTATTCATAATCACAAAAATATAAGATGCAACCAATTGACTAATAATATATCTTCTGATAACAGAGTCTAAAATGATGGAACCAACTCTATATTTTGTAGGAACATACATGTAATGCATTTCTATCATGAAATAAATATTTAACCAAATATAATATGAGATCAAAAAAATATTTGAAATTTATAAATATTTTTTAATAGACTTAAATTTGGTAACACAGTTCATGTTTTCTCATAGGAAATCTCATATCTAAGGTCTCCTAAATATATTTCACCAAATTGAATAATTGAGAAGCTTCAGACTCATGATTTGGAATATAATTTTGATTTCATATTTCTTGAATAAATGGGGGCGATACCACAATTAATAAATTTTGAAATGATTTATCCAGAACAAATTTTTTTATCAACTTCTGAATTTTTTTTCACCAAGCTAATCCAAAAAAGTATAATCATTATAAAAACCGAAATACAGTAGATATTTTCAAAGAAAGTCAACTATTTTTGAATTTCCAAGGATCATAATTAATACAAACAATTATTAATTATTAAAAATAGTTACTAATTATTGATTAAATATTTAATATTATTTATTTATTAATGGTAATAAATTTCATTAACACTACTTTTATACGAATTATTATGAATTTCAAAAATTTAATATTATGTTTTATTTTTTACAAGGTAATAAAAAATATCTGGTACTTTTAAAAAAAACTAAATCAATTTTATATAAATTATAAAATTATTAATTATGTATTGATAATTATTTATTATTTATAACATGGTTTCTAATAATTTATTTTAAATTTTTAAAAATTAATAGAATTTCATATATATTCATTTAACATTTATCGCAATGTAGCTTAATTTTGTAAAATGGAATAATTATTAATAATATTATGAAATTAGCACAAATATTTACTATTTATTTATAATATTTACTAATTATTAAATTAATATTGAAATAATTTAATTATTATTAATAATTATTTAATTTATTACTGTTTTTTTAATAATTTTTTATTTTGTAAATTTTTAATAACTAATAGTATTTCTTTTTTTTATACACAATATTATTTATTATTAATAATAATTATTTTCTATGTTTCAAATAAATTTTTCTTAATTTCAATTATTATTGTATTCTCATTCAGACAATGTTTATAACTTTTCTTAGGCAATGTTTTTCTCATGAACGAGGTATTTCAAAATATTTTTTATTAAATTGATTTTCTCTACATTTAAAAAAAATCAATCTTGCTATTTATTTCATATGTTATATATTTATATATATATATTACATTTTTTTATAGTCAAATATAATGACATCAATTTTTTTTATATTAAAAAAAATACATATATACATACCTATGTACATACAAATATATATATAAATGAAAAATTGTATACTTTTTTAAATTATTATGTATGTATATTCACATGTTTATATAGATATATATATATATATTAAAAATTTCATTATAAAATTTATAGTTAAATATTTTTATATAAATATAGATATCAAATATATATATATATATATATATATATATATATCTGTGTAACACGCAGATACTTCTATGAGATGAATTTTAAAAAAAAATTAATTTCTTTGTTATCTTCCATTACAGACAACAAAAACTTTGTTTGTGTTACCTAAAACACTATGTTTCTATGAAACATCATTTTTTATTTTCTAGATAATATAATAACCTAGTTGTTAAATTTGTGGGTATGAGTATTGTTAACTATCTTATAAAAATATATGATTTATAATAAGAATTTATTGGTTACCAGTGAATTAGAAATGAAAATATATATACCAATTGATTATAATGAAACAATTATGAATAAAATCCCAAATTGGTTATGCCTTAATAAATTAAATAAATTACAATTATTGAATTATATTAATCATAAATTTATGAAGTAAAATTTAGCAGGTATTTTCATATTCATCCAATAAATTTTATTGGAATAAGTTAATATGAAACTCAATTTTATGCATAAAAGCCTATATTTTCAGATGTCTAATTTCAGAACCTTTTAATGGAGAACAAATTTTAGATAAATATTTTGACACTTTTATAGTTATTATATGAAATAATAAACTTATTATTCAAAATCTGGATATAAAATTTAACATTTTTCAATTTTTTTTATTTTTCTAATAAGTCTCATGTTTTTATTTATAATAATAAAATATTTCATATTAATTCAAAATCGATTTTTCATCATATTCACTTATTGTCTTAAATAAATGATTGAATTTATTTAAAGTAAAATTTAAACTTTTTTTATCATTTATTCTAATGAATTTCATTGGAATCAATTTCAAAAAGAAAATGGATATAAAATCATTTTGAACGTTTTAACGTTTTACATTAAAAACATGTTCTCTCATTCTATCAACAAGATTAATATTAAATTAATTACATCAAATTCTATGTTTTTTATAAAAAAATATAGAATATTTTTAATTAGTACTTCCAGATTATGTATATATGTTTCTTTCATTTCTGGGCATCATGAATAGTAACTTTAGAAATTTTTATTAACAAAGTAAAAGGTAAATCAGGTAGTTAATGGTAAAAAATGTTGAAAATATTATATAATTACTTTAATAGTTATCCTAATTTAAATGGACAATTTTTTTCATAAAAAATACTCATCATGATATAATTATACAAATTTTAAGCAACTTTTATGAGAGTAATATAATTATTATATTTCATATAAAGAAATTTTAAAGATTCCATTCCCATATTTTAATATCTATACCATTTATAATATTGAGTTATGTAGAAGATAAATTCAATTATAAATAGTATTGTTCAATAAAAAATGATTTTTTTATTAGGGTATTTTATTTTTAATATTAAGTATATAAATAATTACCTTAATGAATTATACAATACTAATGTTGTGCTTGTACAAGTAGAAGATAAATAAATAAAAAGTTTTTAATTATTCTTATATGAACTAATAAATGACCCAAAAATTAAAAAATATATTTGGTTATTTATATATTGGACATGTTTGTCCAAGGTTCTAAATAATTATCACTTAGAGCCAGATGGATATGAATAAGACCCTTAATATATTTTATTTAAAATGAATTCATGTTGTTCACACTATAGGCTTTAAAATGATATACTATTATAATATATATTTTTCCAGAATAGTGTTTCAAACAAAAATACTAATTTTAAATACAATAAATTTATCTTCTTTATAGATTTTTTGTTATATATTTATGTAATAAATATTTACATTAATGGATTTAAAACCGATGAGGGAGTAATTTTTGAATTAATTAATAAATCACATAAATGTTATTAAAAATTTTAAAATAAATAATATTTTACTTAATTAATGTATAAAACTAATTTTCAACAAGAAATTGACCCCTTCTAGATATAATAAAATTATTTTTTAAAGTCATGTTGTTATCTTGAAAATTATAGAATCCATTAAATGAATAGTTCCACAATTAATACTATTTATATTTTATTAAAGTAATTTTTTAATAAATTATTTCATAAAAAATATTATTTTTAAAAAATACTAAATAACTATAATTTAGTCTCTAATGTTTTGACTTTTTCATTTATCATTTAATTGACATGAAATATATAAAATTTACACTATAATAATATTGAAATATTTATTAGCTTAGGTCAAAATAAAATTGGTTAACTGAGGGTTAATTAAAAGGATAATGTTTAAATTGATACCACTAAATTTATAAAATATATTAGTTGATGGTATTAAAATATTATATAATTTCATACTTGATGAATTTACATTTTGGTTGCATTTTGATTGATAATTGTTTTATTATAATTTTTTTTTTTGAAATTCCAAATATCCCCTATCCACAATTATAAAAGGGAACCTCCCCTATCACTTATTAAGAAACAATTCAGCATTAATTCTTTGACATACACAAAAAATTTAAATTCACAGCTTACCTCACCACATTATAGAGGTTTTTTTATCAAAATCCCATCTCTTGAGTCTTTAAGATGAGATCTAGAGAGAGCATGCCGAAGAAGAGGTAATCTCATTGCCTGACTCCTGGAACAGTATTTTTTTCATCTACTTTCTCTTCATGTGTGGTTTACATTATAAAATAATAACATTAGTATAACATATATTCTGATATTTTATTATGTAACAACAATATTCCATATTTATTCCATCCTATGAAAAATGAAATCACTACGCATGAGTACATAGGTACTATCATCTCCATAATGTGGTGAAAAATGTTTTCTCATAACCACTTTTCTTGGATGGGTATAATGATTGAAATAATAATTATATATGATTATTTTAAAATGATATTTATTATATATAAAAATTTATATGCTCCACCATCTTACCTTTTCACAATTAGGGGAATGATATCGTTTCTCATGCATACGTACGACATACCGTCTCCATGATGCGATGATATTAATTTTACAAGATCACCAATAATGAATGATTATATAAACGTATAAAATGAATAGTGTTATAAATATAATATTAATGGAATTATATAAATAAAATATCTATATTTTATATGAATGAGATGGAACTTATACGATAAATTTTGGATAAGGAAAGGAAGTAGTAAACACCTGAATGAAGAGTAATAATGAAATATTATTAACAAATGGCTGCTAATAAGATCATATATGATATCATAAATATAAATATGGTTATCAAATTGGTTAATAACGTTAATTAATCCATTTTAGATGAGTTTTATATACTTATGAAGAAAATAATAATAATGGTAGGAGTTAATTTTGCGATCTAATTATTTAGTGAGATTTTATATATATATGTATTAACGGGGGTATATTTTTTTCCATTTCCAACATTCTTAAAATTGTTTTAAATTTTTTTAATATTCTTCTACAATTTATCCAATTCCATTTTTACCAATGTACGAGTTTTTAAAAAAAATTATGTGTGTAATAGATTTGTCATTTTCCTTAGGAGAAATATTTTTACTTTTTTAGAGAAAGTAAAAGAATAATGTTTTCTAATATTAAATAGAATAAATGTATTTGTATGTTTTGATGAAGGATTAATTCATAGAATATTCTGTTACATACTTATGAGGATATTTTAAATGAAATTATTTTTATAAATTGCGCATAATTTTACTAAAAAAACATTTTCGAAAGAGAAAAGAAAATTTTCCTTAAGAATTATTTTGAATGCGTTTTTTCAGAATTATTTTTCATATAAGATAAATCTATTTGATGTTACATATGTTTTAAGGTTAATATTTTTCATTGATACTATCCTTATTTTTCCTATGGTTAGTTTATATTTTTAATGGAATTATATTAATGAAACCAATTTTTTTTTCATGTGTTATTTTATGATTGAATTATGTTGATAAAACCATTTATTAAATGGGTTTTTTTATGATGAATGATTTATGTTCTTGTGGAGCACATATGAATGGTTTTTATTATTTGATGGGTGGGACCAACATTTCCCACCAATGCATTGGGTAAATACTAATATCTTAGGTGATAGACATGGTTGAAATGAGAAATGATCTCAGTTCAGTAATATTAGGATAGGACGAGAAGTAAAACCAATTATGTAATACAGGAGTAGAACTTAGAGTGAAAATTCTATAGTTAATAAGTTTGTACACTATGATAGTCATTAAATTGAGCATTGGGTAAAATATAAATGGTTTTTATATGCTTATGTATATTTAATAATTCCTAAAATTATGTTATGATCTCATGAAGTGTGTTCTATATGAACTTATATGATTCATCACATGACATGATATTATGATATATGATATGAAGGATACAATTTTCAATTTTTTTCTTATGATTCTATGTCATAGGATTATGATATGATTGATATCTCCCTTTCATACATTCACGGATCATATAAGACCAAACAATTTTATGTTTCTTTTCCATTGGTTATAAATAAGGTATTATATAAGATGTGTCAAAAAGGAGTTTTATTAGAAAGGAATCACCAGGAGACGATGTAGAAGTTTTATAAACCAGTAGTTTATGATTCCCATTTTCTAAAGACACTAAAATAATATGGCATTTGGGAATGTTTTCATGCAATCCAAAAACATGATGTAATATCCTTGTACATTAATATTGGGTCATTATAGTTGGTATTAGAGAAACTTTTTAGACAAACTCTGGAAACATGAATTATATAACTATAGTGACATCCCTATAGATCAATATAAGGATATTTCCAGGGATGTTTATAAGGATAATCCTAAGGCTTCATATAAAGGTGTCATAGTTTAGAAATCTTAAAAGTGATTTTCCATTATTATATGTTTTCCTATTATATAAATGTTTCTCATGTTATTATTTATGGTTTCATTCAGCATATGCATCCTAAGGTAACCACTTAAATGGTGAATGTGATGGGAAATGAAACAAATGTCCTTAGAAGAATCTAGGTGTTATGGGATCTAGAATTCAGAATCTTGTTTCTAGGACCACACAACCTTATCATGACATGAATCCTGAAAGGTTTTCAAATGAATAAAGCAGCGAATATATGTTTCTTGAATATTTTTTAATGAATTTTCCATAATCTTTTAGTGTGACAGATGATCCCCAAGTTATTGAAAAATGGTAAAAATATAACTTGGGAACTTATCACATGGAAGGTGATGTGATTTAGTGGTATACTCTTTTTCAATAATACGAGGCATCAAGATAATATTGACTCCCAATATTGGGACGAGTTCAAGGACATATTTTCCATTAATAACATTCCTCTTATTCATCATAAAAATATGGTTGTAGATGTTTTCTATCTACACCATGATTATGATAGTAAAATAAGGATAGAAATCAACGGAAATTCTAAAAACAATGTAGAGAAGAAGATTAGATCAACATCATACTCAAAGTGTGGAACGAAACATAGAGGAAATTTTCATAAGGGGGAAGATAAATGTTTAAGTGGTGGGATACATAGTCAATGATCATTTTACTACAGATGTATTTGGAATAAGAAGAATGGACCAAATAGTGCACCTTTTACAAGTTAGTGTTTCAAGTGTAAGTAAAATGGGCATTATGCTAACCAATTCTCAAATAAAAAGGGATACAGATGATGATTGATATCAAAAACCTCTTAAGGATAATGAAAAAAGGGAAATATTGTGTGTTGACTATTGGGGGAGTGGTGTATGGTAATGAAGTTGTGAAGTGATTTATTATTTTATGTAATTTAGTTCAAGAATAATGTTGTAGATGTAGCTTTTTTGGATTATGGAAAAATGAAACATCTATATATTGGCCCAATTTTGTTTTTCTATAAGTATTTAAGAGGATATATTGAATGGTATGAGTAACAATGAAATGTTAAAGAGGTAATAAAGTGATATTTTTGGAAATTACATTGTTAAGGGAAAGATAACATTAATATTTAAATGATCTTGCGATAATGATATTTGGATAGTGATATGTTATATATGAATAAGTAAATTGGATGGTACTAATTTTTATGGAACAGATTACGGATTTGTTGAAAACTATTTTCTCTTATAATGGATAAAGTTTACAACTTTTTTGAATTAAGTATTATATCCAATAATCTTTATAATAAGGAAACATGAATATTTTCAACAGGAATGTATTATAATTTAGGTATTACCATATTTATAGATAATACATGATGAAGGTATTATCAAAATTTGAATATGAAAACCAATAGATACCTTGTGATATATGGGAGATAAATGTTGACCTGATTTAGGGAAATTATTTCTAATTTTGTGGATTTTAATCTTTTAGAAGGATTGCAGGGTTATCCATTTATGGGATGTTTATGTTGATATTGAAATGATTTTTGTGAGATTAATTTATTAATTCACCATAGGTGGATTTATGAATATTTTGTAAATTCTTCTATCATTTTATATTTATAAAGGGAGATGAAATGAAATATCATTCTATTTTTTGATCTTATGATCAACTAATTCTTCGAGAATGATAATTTTCACATCATGTAATCGAATAAGAGATGAAGTGGAAGTTGATCAAGGAACAACAAAGGCTGATGTTTTCCTGAAATAATATAAGTATATAGACTTCTTAAAATTATTCAACTTTAGGAAAATGACCTTGAAATTAAATTTTGTCATATTATCATCATTATTGATTATATCAATGACCTCTTTCCAAAAAAATTATTTTTTTGTGTGATTTTTAATTTTATACAGATCACCCACTTTATTATCATCAATGATCTTTATCAATCCATATAATTCTTAACACTTTTCATCAATTCCAAAATCATCACCTATGTTCTCCTATGTGGTGACCTATTTCTGAGTTACATTTGATGACCATTATATCTTTATCTATAAATTTTAAATGGAATTTTTCATAGTCGTTTTTTATGATGTGGGTTTATGTGAAAGGAACGTTAATGTATTAAACCATTAATAACCCAAACAGATTTCGAGTGTGAAATTCATTTTAAGGGGGGAAGAATGTAACATCATGATAATTTAGGAATATTTTATTTATGATCTTATATGATTTATCCTAGAACATGATATTATGATATTCGATATAGATGATATAATTTTTAAATGTTTTTCTAATGATCGTATTTCTAATGATTATGATATTATTGATATCTTCCTTGCTTACCCATGATGAGCATCTGATCTCACCCATTTTTATGTTCCTTTTCTTCATGATATGAATAAGTTATTAAGTATGATAAATGAAAAATGGGATCTAGTTATGAATTAATGAGAAGGAGATGATTTATATTTTTTAAGAACTCGTTTATTATGTTTCCCAATTTATAAAGACACTAAACAAATATGGTTTTTTGGCATGTGTTTGTGTATTCTTCAAAAAATCATGTAATATCAATGCATGTTATGTTTGGGTATTTACAATATATATATATATATATATATATCAAAAACCATATATATTTTTTAAAACTTTTATATATGTATATTCATATTTTAATAAATATATATATCAATAAAATTGGATGTTTTTTAAAAATGTTTATATATTTATATGCACATGTTTATATACAAATATATATATATATGTAATACCACAAACAGTTGATATATGAACATATATATATTGAAACCTGAAATGATTCTTTAAAAATGTGTATAAATGTTTATTTAAAGGGTAATATATATATATATAATATGATTTCGTAATTAATATAAATACATCAAATATTTTCTGACATTTATAAAATAAATAATCCAACCAAATCTATACATGCATTCCTAATTACAATCATACATACATGCATACAAACACACACACACACACACACATATATATATATCAAAAAGCACAATAATTTTTAGAAAATATTATATATGTATATTTACATAGATATATATATATCCAAATTTTTACAAAACAATATTCTACTGAATTTATGAAAATAAAAACAAATCGTAACACAACAAGGGGTCATTTTTTAATATCAATGTCAAAATTAATGTCTTATTATAATTCATCAAAAATAAAATCACTATAATCATTCAATAAAACTGACCAATAATTTTTTTTCTATATTATCAATAAATTTCATATTTTCATATTTAATTACTATAATAATAATTTTTCCAATAATAATAAAATAATATATGTACAGTGAAATAAATTACCAAATAAAAAATCTATTTAGACTAAATATTACTAAATGGGGAAAATATCTAAAATCCATTGGAAGAACTCATAAGAACCTAATTAGCACCAAAATATAGAATTATAAATTTACAGTAACCCTAAATACCAGATAGACCATAAAGGTTGGTATATTTATTAATATAGAGTTTTCCCAAACTAATTTATGTCATATTGTCTGAATAATTTCTAAATATAAATAGATGGGACAAAAGGAGTCCGTACCAAGAAGATTCGAATAAAGTTCAAAACAAAATTTATTGGAGTGGAGGATTTAGGAGGGGACCTACTATCATAAGTTCACTGAATGGTGGAGAGTAGTGGGGAGGTGGAGGAATATAGATGTTTATACTTTTCTAAAATTATTATTAATTGATACATGTTATTATCGATATAATTTTTTTACATTAGTAACGCTATTTTTCAAGATATTTTTTTCAATTTAAATTTTTGACCTTAGAAAAGGCTCACGAGTGATAGAAAATATCAAGGAATATTAAAATAGTTTCCTATTAGAATGTGGATACAATGTATCCAAAGATATTGAATTTATTCATGTACAAATATATCAGAAAAGAACCTTAATTTCATCGAAAATCATTTGTATTTGCGTCAGAAAACTAATTCCTTCAAAAATACCTATTTCATTGGAACTATTTGTGATGGGGGTCTACGAATCAAAATTAACTTCTCATAAATACACTTCTATAGTAGTGAATGGTTATATATTCCATAGATAAAATATTCATCCATTCACAATATCTTAAAAAGAGAAATATTCATATTAATTATTTTAGCTAAGTATTTCATTTATCACCTATAATTACATTCTTTCTACCCTTATTCTCTATACAAAAATAATATGATCATTGATTTCATAGATTCCGTAGAGTGTTTCTCCACATTGTATACATATATTAAATTGATTTATATTTTTTACTGTGGTCTCTAACCCAAATATTCTCAAAAAAATCTATCCTTCACTACTTTGTTAACCCCAATAGAATATTGAGTAGCATGTTATGAATCATATAACCTAATAAATGATGGTGAATAATCACAATATAAATCATTCAATTCATTATTATATTTGGATTTTCTTCAACCCTTTGTCTATCACATTTAATGTTAATCTAATTTCTTCTGTTTTCTCGAAATTAATAAAACCAAAAAGAATATTGTATGAAACAATAATGGTAGAGGTAAACAACAGAATCCTAAAAAGATCACATATATAATTTTTATATCCTAATAACTTCTTTTTAATATTTCACACCATAGGCTTATCCTAGGTCATACATTGTCATTAGTAATATTCATCAAGATTGTTCATAACATGTTTGTGAATCTCCAGTGTGTATATCTAAGGAATGTCAAACCAGGTGTAAAATAAGGCCCATTATTATGCCCTAAGAGATGATTGAGTCCATCTGAATGTTCCCTTTTAGGATTTATTATCCCTAGTTAACTCTCTTCTAGATACACATCCCCTTTTAGTATCTATACAACACTTTTTTTTGGATACCACACTCTCTATCCATCAAAAAAATTGAGATATTTTTTTATACATAGAATTATCATTAGAGTTATCCTTTGACATATCCCTATATATCCTTATAAATATCTATATTGATAGCAATAATGTTTTATCGTCCTCATTTCTAATAGATAACTAAACATATCCATTGATAACAGTTATATAGACCCATTATTTTCATATATTTATATTCTTTCTTTTAGATTAATATTCTGTATATTACACAAACACATTCTTGATGATAGAAAAGGTATTATGCCTTTATGAACAGGGAAGAACAAGAAAATGTTCATAAGAGTTATACGTCATCTCTCACTTAGTTCATTATAACTATAATCATTATTAGGCAAATATCATCTAATATCTATCATTATAACTATGGGACATGAAACATAAGAAATTGTGTGATTAGATGGCCAGTATGGGAAAACATGGAAATTTCAAAAAAATCATATGGGTATGATAACAAAAGAATAAAATAAGAACAAAAACATGAATATAAAATATCAAGATCTCGGGTTATCGAATAATTATTAGTAGCTCATATGACATGAATCATTAAGAAATCAATGAGCATTAGACATGAGATAATGAAGTTGACATAATACATGGACATATTTAATTCACATAATCATATATAATCACATCCTATGTATTCATAAGTTATTTAAAATGCTATATTAGTGGAATGGCTTCACTCCCCAACCTGTTTTAATTGTCCACATTCACTTCCAATACTATCAAGTTGGAAAAAGTCTCAAACAGAACTGTGTTCACTCCCCATTCAAATCTAGTTTATCATATGGAATTTAAATTATTAGATACTAATTTGTACGGTGATATAGGTCCATACCCAAAAATAACAAAATTATAAAAAATTGGTTCCTTGAGATACAAAATCATCATAATATTATAACACATGAAAATAAATGGGTTTTTTAGATAATTATTTTCGAGCATAACCTATATAATAAGCATGTTTTGAAATCATGTCATCAAAACATAACCCAAGGTAATGATTTGGGATTTATAAACATGTTTTTCATAATTATCATATATAATTTAGAGAATGAATAAGAATGCTATCCTCTGATCAAAACCCATTTAAAGCATAAGTAACATTAATGGTTTTAAAAATAGATGTAAAATGATTTTGAAATTAAAATAATCTAACATGATTGTTGAGGAAAATAGCTATTACAATTTGAAATAATCATAAAAATCATTCATAAATTCTAGTTATTTTAAAACTGAAACATAAAATTATAAATGATTATTTATATAATATTTAAAACAATTCTTGTGGAAAATAATATTTTCACATTGAAAATCCCTTTTTGAAACGTTTTTTTAATAATGTTCCTTGAAAATAACCATTTATAGTTACAAATTCTTCTTCATAAGGACTTGAAACATTTATTGATGGAAATATCAATTCCAATTTAAACAAAAAATTTTAAAACAGAATCATTATGTAAATCCATTTCTTTGAAAATAAAATTTTAAATATATAAAATAATATTTAATTTTTCTTTGTCATGATGGTGGGAAAATCTGTTCATGTTGTACATGTTAAAACAAAGATTCCTTTCATATTTTCTGTAAAATCAAAACATTCCATGTTCAGATAAAATTTTGAATATTCCTTTTATAACACTTATTAATAAGAGAAAATATAAAAAATTCATTAAAAAATCCCTTGAACAATGTTAAAACATTTTCTAAATCATTTTTATTATAATTGGATATGGATGTAAAATGGTTTTTGAATGAAAAGGGTATTATAGTCGGTTTTCAATAAAAATACTAATTTTTGAAATCTTGAGTACATAAGGAAAAAACAGAGGGTAATATTTGATACTAGTTAAAAACCAAAGGAGATGAAATTTAATGTTGTTCCTTAGATTTAAATCATCATATTTCACCATTTAAAGTATAATCATAGACAATCCTGATAAACAATTAGATTACAACATCAAAGCATTACATATTTGGTAACTTTTGAATCGTAAGACCCATTAATGAATAATGTCAAATAAAACATTAAATATCACAAAATTAATGATCTGAATTATATAAAAAGACAATGGAGTAGTATATAATACTCTTAAAATCACATACATTCACAACATAAATTAAGTCTCAAAAATCAAATTTGAAAATAAATTCCATTACCACTTATGTAATAATTTGAAATAAAAAACAATAAATATTAACATCAAATGAATAGATAAATATAATAAAATCAGTAAATTTATTTTATAATATGTCAAAAGTAATGTATATGTACCACAATAAATAAATAAATGGTGAGTATGGAATACATATCCCATAAATAAAAGAGACACTAAAAATCCCTCACCCCAAGTATCATCTTCATTCGTACATGTTTGGAGATCCATTATTTTTAAAATAAGTTATTTATTCATATATTAATGAATCATAAATATATATCCATCCATATATGGTTGTATTATTATTTTTTACATGTTAATTAGTAATTCATTTTAATAACCATGTTTCGAGTAATAACTACTTTGTTTTTTAGGTATGTTTTGATTTTTTTAGTCCTCATCCATTGATCATGGTTCTATCATTTTTATAATTTCACACAAGAAAAAATATCATATTTATAATATATAAATTATTTAATCCTTAAATTTTATATATATAAAACAAAATACACCACTTATGGAGATGGTAGGCCACGTGTATGCATGAACTTTTCTTACTTTATCTCGAAAAAAATAAAAAGAATGGTAAATAATTTTTTACTATTACAGAATAATATTTAATTCATATAAGTCTCAAAAATTTACATAATTTACCCTAATTACGTTCCATGAATGGAATGAGTGAAAAAATATCAAGTCACTTTTCTTGGTGGTGGTCTGTTTTACAGACAAATGATGTTATCATATATCTTTTGTACTCAAGAACAATAAAATAATAACCCCCAACGAATAGAAATTATGAAGGAATAACTAATATAATAATTATAAGGTATAATTATGTTAACAAAATATCATATATATTCATTTAATATGTCCTAATTTCCATCTATGTGAAACAAAAATGAAAAATTGATCACCTCGGTTAAGATTGTGATAGTGCTCCGTACAAAAAAGTGATTATATTTTTTCTAATAAGATAGAATAAAAAGTAAGAATTGATATTATAATAATAAAAGTATAATATTTTCATGAATATCTCATATAATCATTAAATCCATTATTATATGTAATCGTGAGAGCCGGTGTCAAAAAATAAATAACATCGTTTTGTAGGGTTGTAGTCGGGCATACACACAAATAATGATTTCGTTTTCCATTTGATGGATGTTGAGATAGATATTGGTTATTTAATTTTAAACATAAAATTTTAGTATATAAGAAATAATGGACTTATTATTCTATTAAAGTTTGATATTATTTTAAGGAGTTATAAGAAAAATTAAAATAAACATTGACTGTTAAAAACATTACCTCTTCCTTGGAAAACATCCTATTGTTGGAAAAAAATATGTCTAATATTAGACAAAAATTTCACAATGGCCATAATTATGTGTTTATGAAATTAATTAAGTAATTTTGTTTTTTTATAAAAAAAAGGATTTTTAATTTTTGGGAGGAGAGAATAGATGGTGACCTTTTATAAGTGAGGTGAGTGACAGACTTTTTATTTTTTAACTGAAAATTTTGTAACAGAAGTTTTAACTAGAATCATGGTTCTAAAATTATTCAGATGACATAAATAGATGTTATAGGTAACAAATATTTACATAAAATGTGTTTTGAAAATATTTTAGGTCATTTCACTATGTATCATTTTTGTTTAACCCCTCCGTAAAAACGCTTCGACCAGAACCACAATAAATAACCTTTACTATTTTTAAAGTTCATTATGGAAAAAAATTTATCAGACTGTATAATATAATATTAATTATAAATATTCATAATTTGAAACCCATTTCCAAATTCCATTCATAAAAGTGGATCATAATAATTCAATATTAATATCACAGACGTGAAAAAATGAGTTTTCCATTGAGAAAATTTTGAATAGTGTAATATGTTTTTATATCAAAATATAATATAAAATTGATTCCAATTAACAAAATTATATTAATATATATATATAATTTAAATATTTTTTCTCATAAAATAATATTAATACAAAATTTACGTTGTACAATCATTGACAGAAAATGCATTTTTTTAATAAAAACTAGAATTTTTCAATATTCATTAAAAAATGTATCCTTTTAGAAAAACATCAAAAAGTAACTCTACTATAATAATAAAATTATTATCAAAAAAATTAAATTTATTTCTTCAAATAAGTTTTAATTTTTTTTTGTAAATTTGTTTTAAAATAATTGTGCATAATGCAATAATTTTTTTTAGAAAAAGGTATTTTTAAGTCAAAAATGGATCTATTCTTATAACATGTATAGTTAATAGATAAAATGAATATTAATTTTATTAAATATAAAATATATTTATTTCTGAAAAATAATTCACCATAAATTAATTATATTAATTTATTAAAGTAAAAAGTTCTTTTGCACCAAAAAATAGTGTTTTCGAAAAAATTTCATTTATTTATAAATTATTTTTATATTCATTTCTAATTAATTGGGAAAAAAATAAAAATTAATTTAAATTATTAAATAAAATATTTTCTAATTATAGTCAACACCAGAATATCTTTTCCCCCAGCTAGGTGATAACTATAATACTAAATAGTAATATGTTAGTTGTTTTTCATGATTTATTAAAAATTAGGGTTCAGTTTTGTGGAACTATACAAGAAGTTAATTTTATTGGAAAATATATTTCATAAAACTATAGGATGTTTCAATAAATTTCCAATTAATAATTATATAATAATAATTTCATAGTGACCATTTTTTGTAAAAAATTACATTTTTCTTTATTCACCTAAAAATCAATTCATTATAAAGATATTCAAAAAAATAATCTTTTATTAATATCAACTTGATAAATCAGAAAATGATGTTAGTTTTTTCTTTCATTATAAGACCCATAAAGTGACAAATACATCATTATAATAAAACCATAAGTAATAGTGTGAACGATTTTTATGTGAAATTATTTTTTCTTATGTTAATTATTTATATAAAATTAATATAATTCATAAATATATTTAACCTTAAAAATTATATATTTTATTAAAAATAATTTTTCAACTTAAAAATAGATTCTATTAGTTACTTATATATAATAATTGAGTCTCATTCCCAATGATATTCTTAGTTGTTTTGTTCATAAATACACATATGTTTAGATTATTTTACCACTTTCTATAAATGAAAACTCTACGACTACATTATGGCAGTCTATATTTCTTTTGGTGTTGTGTGTGGAGAAGACAATAAAACATATTATTTATTTGATGTGAATAACTCAGGTTATCACATTATACCCCCATAAATGACTTAAATCATTGAAATTTAATTTTATTGATGAAATAAGGTGAGTTTACATTTCTATCATCACATCATCAGGTTTATGCAAAGACTCCTAAATCATATAATTAATATATTGAACCATAAAAATGTGTTTACTCATTCATAGAAACGTCTATCTATGACCCATGATATGTAATGGATTATCATCATAAGATAGGTCATGTTCAAGTCGAATAACTTTAAAAATTAGTAAATGATATATAACTAGTATGTACTTCTATAAAAATTATTCATGGAAGACATCATGCATTTTGGAAGGTGATGAGGGAGAACTAAGAGAAAATATATGAATATTAAATGATCCAAGATCTCAGAATTAGAAATTTATTTATGGAAAACCATACATTCTTAAGTAATTTTCATTACCAATTTCCACAGATATTTTAATATAAATAATTTTTCACAAGCTCGAAATTCAATATAACTTCAATGATTATTGGTAGAACTATTAATTTATATTTGAACCAGTTTCATATGATTCCGAATGGTTTTTTATATATCCATAATTTACAGGAAAATGATAGAACCTTATAAAACTTTATTCCCCATTTTCAACTAATCTTTGTGGAGTCAAAAATCTCTTCTCATAAAGAGACTCATATAATGACATTTAGATTCTAGAAATAAGATATTTCTATTTAATAACTCTATAAAAGGAATATATTGATCCAATCATCCATGTAATTATGTTAAAATACTATTTAGTATATCTTGTACATTTTTAATTGTTATATATGTCTATCCATATGTCTGAGGGTTGTATCTGGTGGTAAAATTCAGCATAGTCCCTAAAAAAATGATTACTTTTACTAAATCGTAATTTAAATTATTATGATGTCTAGGTTATAGGTATTATTAGTTTTTTATTTGATTATAATTTGGGTAATTACATAGTTTTTCATAAACAATGTGTTGAAGATATATATTATTAGATTTAATATGGTGTTTTTGTCATGGGACTAAATTTTTAATTGGTTTTTGTACACCGCGCATAGGTTATCTGTAGCATAGAAGACCCTTTTTCTTTGAGATCCCCAGTGGATGAGTATTATTTCAATTGTTATTTTCATAATAAATACATCATGGATAAATTATGAGACATGAAATGTCCATGTGATGCAGTTTTGAAGAGAGGGATGCATCAAAGTATATAGAGGGGTACATTCTATGGTTCTTTCAAATTTATTACAGATGCAATGTGGTGGTAGTCTATGATTATCTCTCTTTTTGAATTGATGATATGTCACATGGTGATCTTTGATACTCACTATCTCCCAATATTAAAATATGGGATCTATTGAATGATCCTTGTAGTGGGTATTGGATGTGTTTTGTCTATATAGGCTACTGCATAGTCCCTTACATTCCTACATTGTATAGACCTACTTAAACTGTTTTACATCGTGGTGCTATGGGATGCACATTGGTATTCATAATATTCAATGCCATAAAATATTAAAAATCATTCTTAGTTTGTTCTTCTCTAAAAAATATATATCTATATTCATGTTATCAATTGTTGATTTTGAAGGCCGTTGAATTCCCATTATCAACATTCAACCCTAGGCCTTCTGAGATCATTTCATTGTGGATAGTATCAGTTAATGATGATTGTGTCTCTATAAAATTGATATAATTTCATAATTTATTTATATTATATTATAATTAAATTATATTGATTTATAATTTTTATTTATTTAGTATTAAAGTGGAATTGGTGTAAGAGTTATAGGTTACTAATGAGGATAGATTTAAAAATTGTTCTAGGAATAGGATGCCTCTATGAAATTTTATAAAGGTGGGTTTGATTACAAAATGGATTTTGTCAAATTTAAGTAATAATAAATTAGTTTGAAAATTTATTATAAATGGTGATTGGGGTTTCGAATTTTTTTTCAATCATTGCAAATTGGGGACCTTGGGTACATAAGGAAATGGACTAGTCACTTTAGTATATTTAATTAAACTAGTGCGTTTTGATATCGATAGCCTATGACATGATGTAATATTGGTTGGATTCATGTAATTCATAGCTATGTGATTATTTTTTTAATACATATTCAAAAAGTCTAGTTCCCTAATATTTTTATTTTAAATATATGATTAGTTCTACCTATATTGGTATATTTCTACACAAGATCCTCAACCTTGTTTGTGAGGACATGACAAGTAGATCCAAGAGACTCGAGATGAAATCCAAGCGAATAAATACATGAATGTACAGTAATAGTCACTGAATAGGGTACTATTGACGTCCCTATAGTAGATACTATATTAGGTACTATTCTAAACTATATAAATCAGAACTATTTATCTGGTTTGGCTTTTAGGTCCCCGGTTTGGTCCTCGAGTCATTCAAGGAGTTCAGGATACACAATGACTTCGAGCCAGTAAGGATTTCTGGATAACTCAAGGGCTTCGGGCTACCCCAAGGCCTTTAGGGCACCTGAATTTCTTCTTAAATAGAACAAGAATACACTACAAAGAGAAGTCTCTCGATACATATTCAAGAGAAAGGATCCTTCACCAGAGTAGATCTGACATATTAGAATTAATGAGAGGGTATGGCTATATACATTGGGATTAGCCTATTCCTGCACAAGATTCCTAGCTAAACAACCATGGAATGGTGGAGAGATGAAATCATGATATAGACACTGGGTAGGAGTCATTCCATGTAGTTATTGTCTCAATGATTTACTCTATGACCATAGAGTGAGGTAATGTCCCAAAGCCTGTGGTCCTTGTAAGTGTTTCAATTTAACCCTTAAAAGGGGGATGATAAAAAATGAATAAATGTATAATGCCTTTGGGCCATTCACAGTATGGTATATTTCTTGGTTGGTTTCTCACTTGTTTATCTTATAGGGTATTTGCAGTCATTTTTTATTATAATAGTAGGTAAAGGAAAAAAAATTAATTTTCAATTATTGATTATCATTAAAAAATTATATATAAACTATATTTTAGCATAAAAATGATGATTTAATTACATTATATCTTTTATTCATAAAATGATGAAATCATTTCAGGATTGGGTTTCTAGTGTTATTTTTTATATTATGATGTATAATATGTAGTTCTTAGGACACATGTAATGTAAAGTGATTCATATAGTTCACTATATTTTCTGGTGTTGTCTCAAACACAGTGGGACTATTTGGTGGTGACATATAGTGACAGATAGAATTTTATTATAAAATTTATTTTTTGTGGTTTATTCTATTTTTATTGAAAATGTTTGTATCATTAATATTAATTATTTCTACTCTTTAAAAAGTATTTTTCATTTATTATTACATTATAATTGATTTTCTTATTTCACACAACCTTATGTCGGATATTATTAGGTGAAATGAATTATTTACTTCTGTTGGTTCATTAAAAATGAAATCTGAGCCATTAAGAAGTCTATTTTTAAACATTATATAGTTATTCTATGAACTTTATTGAAAAATATATTAGAAAAAAATGAAATTTGGGTCATAGGTGAAATAGGGGGGGGGCTATCCATGTCACCACCATGATTGAACTCAAAGTATATATGGCTTTAATAATTTATTAAAAGTTTTATCCTTGGGTTTTTAGGTTTTTTTGGATAACATTGATTTGGAGTCTATTTATGTGATCATTTTCCATATAAATTTTTTTACATTACTCATTGGATCTATGTTTTCTTTTAAATTATCATTAATTATGGTTATTGATATTGATTATGAATATGTTCATATGATTTTGCAGTTTTCTATTTTGATTGTTTTTTATTGGCTTGTGTTCATTAGATTATTCCTCCTCGAAGAAGTCTACTTAACTGAGGATTACAACACATGAAAAAAAATATATTAGAGAAATATTTGGTGGACCCATTGTTGGTGGAGAATTTAAGCCAGTCTATTAAAACTATGATTTTGGAAGGTATTGGAAGCCATGGTCGAATAGTGTATCAGTGGTCAGAATTTTTATAAGTAAGTATTTGAGTAGAATTAGAGGGTTATATTTTTAAAAAAATAAAATTAATATATTATTGAATTTCCCACATTCATTCTTGGGGGACACATATTTTGAAGGTGTAAATCTATAATGAAATATGTGTTATATGAGAATCAGATTTGGATTTCTATCACAATAATATTAAACAAGTAGTTTGACCTAAAAAAATTCCATTTTTTCAATAACCTAGAATATATATTTAATTAAGGGGAGTATTCATTTTTGGGCTATTCAACTCATTTTTCTGAGTTCTTACACCTAAAAACTGATCCTATTTCCAACAACTACCCCAATGCACAAAGGTTTGGGATGGGATTGAGGTCCAGATTATAACAGTGATGAATATATTGTACCATATAAATCTTATTTAGGTCGTCAAAAATTCCAGTGTTTCTATGAAATTAATATTTCCAAATATGTCTTCCCATGGAGCCATGGTACCTGCCATTTTCTTTTAGGGTATGTCCTCTATCTAGAAAAGGGAACCCAAAGGTATTTAACTTTCATCAAGAATAGTTTCAGAGTCATGGATAGGATAAATTCATGTTATGTGTGATATTTGTGGGAGGCCTATTCATTCAATGTATAACTATATATATGTTCCCAAAACATATTTAACTATTATAATATATGTTCATATGAGGTGTATTTTTAAAATGATGACCCACGGAATTAAGGCTATATCCACTCCCACTGATGGTTAATAGGTTCTGTCAAATTCATCAATGGTTGGTGGGAATTATCATTAGGCCTAGGGGTATGTTCATAAAGCGATGAGGTCATAGGGAGGAGTTGAGATGAAAAATATTTATGCATTGGTGTATAATCCATAGGATTATATGGTCGAGACAACTAGAATTAGAGTAAAAGTGTTTATTTCGACATCTATGGTGATTTCCTTATTTGATAAAAGTGATACTTATTCATTCATATAATCCATGTTAATTTATGTATTTTTATTTTATTTGTAGCTTATATTATTTTTTGTGTATCTTTCCACACTTTAAAGAGTGCGGTTCATACAAGGATTCAAATGCCCCTTTGTTTTTGTCAATAATATTAAATTTTTTTTGTGGTGTTGGATTTCTTGATTCCTGATATGGATATCTTCTAATATATTATTGGAATGGAATGGATTATTAGTGTTATGGAATAGACTTACTGTCATCATCATTGAGGATATTGTTTATTTATATACATATTTTATAATGTCTCTATGGGTGGGTGGTATTGAAGACCTGAGAGGGTGGGTCCTATTATTCTTTAGGTCTGAGTTATATCATTCCAGTTATCAATATTTTTCCTTGAGAATACTAATCATTTTTCAAGTAGTTAAATTCATACCATGGTTAGTGTGTACCATATAGTCATTATAATTGATTTTTACTAGTATAAACAATAGTTGGAGGTCAGGTTCCGTATTTTCCTACACCCATGTACAATTCCATTTTTTGTTCCACCTTGTCACATGGATCATTCAATGATAGAGTAATATAACTTATATCATGAGGGCCATGGGGATATGGTATTTATTCTATATAATTTTCCACCTTTGGATTTTACTATATTATTTTCTAAGATGGAATATGGATCCCTAATCTATTTATTAATTATCAAAACTAATATTAATTAAATGTTTATAACAAATATCTATTTCCAATAATTGATTATATATTTGATCAACTCATTAGGGGTAGTTTATTTTGTAAGATTGATCATTGGTAAAGATACCATCATTAGAGTGTTGAATAAGAGGATATACCTAAGATAATGTTTAAGATCTGGTATGGTTATTTTGAGTTTTGGACAATGTAATTTGATATCCATCATAATCTCGTGGTATTTATGAAACTAATGTAGTATATAAATTATTTTTAGATAGACTCCTTTGAAACTATGTTAGTGGGTGATAATTTGGTTTAATCTATATCAAAGGAGAAACTTGGGGAATATTGGGATATCATTCATCAAATAATAATAGAATGTACCTAGATGGATAAAATTCTATGTGTGTGTTTTGGATACATGATGTGATCTTTTATGTCATATAATATCCAAATATGGGATGTTAGTGGTTCATAGAAATATACAAGAAGTAGTATCCTGGGAGAATCCAACAAATCTGTTTGATATCTTGAGCTTGTTGGTTTAGGATGACTATTATCGGAGGTTTGTTTTGGATAATTTCATGTATGCATCTCTGATGAATCTTTGACATGGAATGGTATACATATTGAGGGTAATAAAAAATTTAATGGAATGTGTGGTTATCTTTATCTCCCATTCTGATTTATCCAAAACTAAATTTATATTATGATGTTTACTATGATGCCTTATGTATGTGTTTGGGTTGTGTCTTGATGTTGGGTAAGTAGGAGGTAGCCATTGTATTTTTTTCAACTACACCCTAATGAGAAGAATTACACTTCCTATTATCATAAGTTAATGATTTATATAGATTAAGTGAAAAAATTTTAAATCTATATCATTGTGTAGTGGTTATTTTATATTTCATCTAGAGAACTTATTTCTATATTTTTACATATAGGGATTTGAATTTTTGAAAGTGGAATTTAATTCTATATTTTAGGTTATTTATATTTCTTATACTCCCCGAAAATAAAATTTGGTTACCGATGTATCGATAATGAAATTACAAACTCACGCCTTAAAGAAATAAGTGGAGGAGTATTATTTGATAAACTTGTTTTTATGGACAATCATGGGAGTAGAAGAGGTCTTTGGGATGTCGTTCTATTCCATTATGAAATGTGACTCATCATTAAATGGGAACACCTGGAATGAGAAGATAACCAACAAAAATTTCTATAATTTTACTCAAAAACTAATTTTTTAGGGGACTATAGGTGAGTGGTCTCTCTATCCTCTTATATATTTGTGTTTCTAAACCAGATAAGTTGTTTTTATATATACGTTCAGAATTAATGGACAATGGACATTGGTTTTTTTGGTGCATACACCCTAGGACTATAAATATGTATCATAATTTGAGACATCAGTATTTTTGTTCATGGATACGGTGGTTATTCTAAACTCATTTTCATAGTGCCATTATTTTCACTGAGTTATGGTGGAATAATAGAGATATACATGTTAGTTATATACTATTCAAAATTACATTATGGTTTTGGGATGATTTTTTTATGGAATTCATCATTTATTCACCATATATTGCTTATAGGATTGATATAATTTTTTTATCATTGATCATATTACAAAATCAGTTAATTTTCTCTTTATTGAGGAGATGAAGAAGGTGAAGAATATCATGATGTTTTTTGTCTAAGAGGCTGTGAGACTTCTTGGGGATACATTTGTGATTGACTGTTGTAGGGAACTGTGGTTCACATCCATTTTTAATGGGTTTCAAGTGGTGATGGATTCCTAATTTTAAATTATAACCTTATATCATCTATAGTATGATATAAATACCATGAAAGATAACTAGATACATTAGGATACTCTCCAATATTTTTTACTTGATTTTGGTTGTTCTTTATAAAAACATATTCATTTGGTCAAATTTTCCATTAATAATAGTTATCTAGAATTTATTAAGATGGATTCCTTAGAATAATTATATGGAATTCCATGTATATCTCTTTTTTGTGGGAAATTGTTAGGAGAGTTGTTGTTGGTTATGCCTATCCCTATTCAGTGTACAATGGAAAAGGTGGAGTTGATCTGAAAGAAAGAATTCTCTAATGAATGTCAATAGAAATCCAATGTACAACATCATCATCAGCCACTAGAGTTTGATATTGGTGATTATGTTTTCCTTATATCTAAACCTCACTTTTTAAACAATATTCTTGGTAAGAAGGGTTTGTTGGCATTGAGGAAAATTGTACTTTTCGATATCAATGAATGAATTCTAAAAGTTGAATATCATTTAGACATCCCTACACATTAGTTGTTAATTAAAAATTTATTTTATATTTCCCATAATAGGAGGTATCAACCCAATCCATACCATGTAATTCAACGAATAAACATTTCTTGATCCCAACACCGCCATTTTTTGGGGAAACATTATTTTATGTATTTCTAACAAAAGGTACATCGCAGAAAAATAATTACCCTAGTTAGTGTTCTATAAAAGTTTGGAGGTTTTATCCATGGTACATGGGAGTGCGATTTTTTTGTGATATAGTATTTTCCTATTATTTTTATGAGTTTATAATCCTAGGGAAATTCTAGGGAATGAATGATTCCATGTAGGGGATAATTATTTCCCCATATAGGTCATAATTATAATTTAAATTGCTCACAGTATATAATTTAGTGGTTTTCCATAGATATTTATATATTAGAGTTGATGAAATAAGTTTAATGTTGTAATTATGAATTTTAAAAGGTAATTCCCCATAGATGTGAGTGGATTTGATGTGGAGATGAATGTTGTTGCATGGAAGACCAAAATTCAGTGAAAATTCCCAAATGAATAATTTTCATTCCATTAAAATTTTTAGAATTGATGAACATTGGATTAGTCATGATCTAAAAGAAGGTTTAGTACTATAGTGTTAAAGAGAAATATACTATATACTTTCCCAAGCATTACATTACAGTTTTTCTTTGAAATATAGGGTAACTACACCATAGGGAGTAGGTTCAGGCATATATCCCTTTTCGTTTTTGTTGTCTATAGAGTTGTGATTTAAGATGTATCATATTCCCTACTCATGAAATATTGGATATGCAGAGTTGTCTTCACCAAGATTCATGGAGGCTATATGACCATATATGTTGTTATGTGGCACCCTGTAATGTATTGGGGTATGCATATTTTACATTAGTTCTTCCCCAGGGTACTGTAGACTATTCTGTGGCCTTCCTATATTCAAATGTCATATAAATATCCCAAATCCCTAAGAATCATTTATCCGTCCAAATTATTTTATCAATGAATATTCACCCAATAGATCTTATCTATATAATTTGATGCCACATTCATTCACTTTCAAAAATGGGCCTTGGGAGATAAATTAAATAAGTTTCCTCCCTATTCCTATTGAAGGTGTCTCTATAAAAAGGTAATAATAAATGTAATATTTATGTTTTTTATGATCCATTATGTTTTTTTATTAATTTATTGATTTATTATGATATATTATTTGTCTATATAGATCCTTGTTTTTAACAGGTCATTGTTTTAAAAATGGTTTTGGGCATACATTTAGTTAATGAAGTGCCTTGAAAGAGGTTTTGATTAGAAAATTGATTTTCTAAAAACATAATAAGAAATTATTATCTATTAAAATAATTATTATATGGTTATCATGGTTTACTTTTTTTTAAATCTTATCATATTAGGATCATTAGTTGTATCATGAAATAGAATTTTCCCAAAAGTGTGTCTAATGAAATTTGTCGTTTTCTACATCGACACTTTTTGAGAGGATTAGATTTTGGTTTTATTCAAATGATGTCAAGTTCACATTTTTTTATTTTCATGTAATTATTCTAGTACACTAGAGACAAAATCATATGATTTTTCAATTATTATCATTTTACATCTAATTCAATATTTCATGTTTGGTTACACACTATTTTTCAAATGATGTATTCATATTTGGTATTACCCATGAAATATCGGGTTTTTATGTGTACTTAAATTTTAATTTTGTGTGTGAATATGAAATGGCTATTTCCAAATACATACTCATAGGACATAGAAGGAGATGGTGGGTATCTATTGTGTAAGAAACATTGAACAAATATCATATCTGTACTTCATTCAAGAATGTATTCCCTCAATAGTTTTACTCTATGAAATTTCATGTGTTAAAGAACATGTTGTTTCTTACCATTAAGAAAATAAATCATACCATTATTTTATTATTTGACCATTTTTTATAGTTGGTGAATCTAGAACCATAGCATGTCACCAATGATTAACTAATGCCTAGGAGGTTTGAGTTAAAAATGATGACCGATATAATGTTAATATATATTTTCATATGGATTATTATCTTTATGGAATTTTTATATAAATAATCTTTGGTTGAGGCTGATATTACTGGAGACTCTACTTTGGGTGGTGCTTTGGTTGGTATGTTTTTTAGCCACGGTGTACCTTCTAATCATAAAAGTATGCATACAGGGTAGTTATTTTTCTTCAATACTGGGTTCAAAGGGTTTATTAGGATAGTAACTATTTTTACTATATATTTGTGGAATGTTTGGCCCTTCCTTGCCTAACTGTGTGGATTCCCCTACGATATTAAATCATTAGATACAATAGGGCTTCCAGAATCATTTTTCTAAAATGATATCCAATGGTAGTAAGGCAGGATACTCTATCACAAAGTGTTTATAGGATCGTACCATAGAATCCTAGGATAACAGGTAAAATCCTCAACCCAAGGGGGTATTCAGGTGTAAAGGACAATACATCACTATGCAACTATGTATGGACCATATGACACTAAATTTGGGCATTCTACTATAATAAGTAAGATGATTATTTCATTTTATATGGTGTTATATTTCATTATTATAGGTTCAAGTAATTACATTATATCATCAATGATAATTACATGTTGGGATTACATTATAGAATTATTCCATACATGTTTTCTCTTTCAAAAACATTGGGAAGAGGCCCGAATGAGGTTTCAATTGCACCATGTGTTCAGATATGATAGCCAGTCTGGCGGTGGAGTGGGACTTCATGGTTCTCTATCATGAAATCTTTGAATTGATACTTAATATGGATTGAATGATATATGTTAAGGCACAGATAGATGATTATCAATTTGAGGTTCATTTTTCATATCCCAATGAGTTCAATCAAATATTTTAGGGAGAGTGGGATTCTATATTAATAATGGGGGGGGATGTTTTTTCTTATTCTAGGTTAATATAATTGTTGTTTTTAGATATTTTCTATGATTTCATTTACCATTTTCAAGTATTCCTCTTCTTTTAGTCTAGTGTTCATACCCAGATGTCTTTTTGGATGGTTGTTGGGGTTTAACACAATATATAGGGTTAAATTTTGGTATTGAAATTTTACCTGGAAAAATGAAAATTTATGTGAAATAATATAAAATGGAACATGATGAGTTGGGGGAATGTAATTTCCAGCTTGAGGATATAGATTCTAAGGTAATTATTCATCCTATCATGTCTCCATGTTCATATTATTTTGACATTTAATAGAAGCCATAAAAGATTCTAAAACATTACTCTGATTATAAAATAATAAATTTGGTGATCGGTATGAAAAAATATCATATTCCTTGGATTTATTATCTCTTTGACCAGATTAGAGATGCATGTTGGTTTTGAAATACTGCAATTTTTTCAGGGTACCACTAGTTGAGTATTTGAGATTTTGATATATATAAGACAATTTTAAGTAGCCAATATGGAAATTTCGAGTTTCTATTTATGAACCTCAATCTCGATAATGCCCTAATAGCATTTCTAGATGTGCTGAACTAAATATTTCATCAAATCTAGGAAAATTTATTTTTGGTGTTATTGGATGGTATTTCAATGTACTCCTAGACATAGAATGAGAATATAGACAATTTGGATATCATTATTGGAACATTGAAAGAATATAACATATGGTAGGATTTTGATATTTGAGATCTTGTTCTAGTAACTGAAATTTTATGTGCATGTGATGTATGAGTGGGGTGTTTCAGTGGTTCCTAAAACGATATATGAAATTATGTCCTATGATTATCCTATAAATGTGTTTGACATGTTGAGAATCTTATGGTTTTCTTGTAACTATAGAAAATTTATTTAATATTTATCAGTTATTATACCATTGATAAAATTTTTAAACCATAAGTATTTAATTCTTGAATGTAATAAAAAGGTTTTTAGATCCTTTGAGAAGCTAAAGGTTAGGATAACTTCAGCACTAGTTTTGAATCTTCTATAATTGGTTTGGGTTATGATGCTTTCTAGGATTCTACTAGTATGGGTACGGTATGTGTCTTGATGAAGGGGTATTTGGTAGTGACCTATGGATCTCACTAACTATTCCCACATGATAAGTGATACCATACCTCAATCTTGATTTGGAATAAGTTATACAAAAAATAAAATATAGATTCTCTAACTATTTTGGAAGTAGTTTAATGTGTATTGTAATCATATGATACTAAAATATTTTTATTAATAATTTCCAATGAGCCTATACCCAAGTGGTACTTGCTACTTCTTGTCATACTAAAGTCCCATGATCAAATTCGAGAAGGGGAAAAAAATTTGGTACTGTACCAGTACTGTAACAACAGAGGAAATGCTACAACTATGACACTGTAGCAGTGGATGCACTATAGTATGAATTGTAGAACTCTTTTTAATATAGTATGTACTGTAGAACTAGGGAACTATAGTAGTACTATTGATACGTACACCAAAAGGTACCCAAAAATATCACAACATGAGATATTTGTATTGGTTTCCCATGAGGAGGAAGTTGATTATAAATTTTGTTTCATAGTGTCTCAATTATCATAATATTAAGCGGAACACTCGAGACCTACTGGTTTGTTGAATGCATTTCCCACTCTTGTATTGAATTGGATTGATATTTATGTAGACATAATCATTTATTTCAATGAAACCCATGTGGAAATGTTGTTATTTAGGTGATATGTGATTGACTTATGAAATCTTCCCATTAATTACCTTTCAATGAGATGATAAACCTCGACTAGATTGGGGAATTGTATGTCCCTATGATTTTAAAACGTCATGGGGTTCACATTGGGGTTTATATGATAGGATCCCAATATTCTCATTCATGTTATTGAATGTATTTCTTCCAGTGATGGGTTCCTAGATTAAATAGGGAAATATAATACCATATGTATATGGAAAGATAGATATAGAGACATATACAGATTATTGAGGACATGAAACGAGCTTTTGTGTTTGATTTTAGTGTATCCTTGGAAATTAGTTTTACTGTGGGAATATTTTTCTACAATAATATTTATAATTAGTTGATAAAAATTCCTCTCACTGATAGATTGTATGGTAGGATATGCAAATATCACTTTTGTTGTTGAATTGGGATTATAGTCCTTGTTTGAACTAATTGTCATCCAGGAGATGGCAGAAATATTTTTGTAGTTCCGAAATATATTGGTCATACCCAAAAGCTATCTGAAAAATTATAAATACTAGGATCATATGATGATAGAGTTTAAGGACAGTGATTAGGTTTTTCTTAGAGTTTCAGCTCATATTGGACACCATCAATTTAATTGAAAGGGTATCTGGGAACATATTTTTATTCGCCACCTTGAGATCATGGAGATACTTAGAATAGTGGAATATCAATTGGACTTAAAATCATGTTTGGCATCACTCCATGATGTGTTTCTTATTAGCGGACTGATGAGATCTCAAATGGATCCTCCCCTTGTGATTAGATGGAATAATATTTATATTAACTATTATTTCACCTCTGTTCAGGTACCGATTCGAATTATAAATCTCCATGATATAGGGCTACATGGTAAAATAACTCCCATGGTCAATGTATTGTAAAAATATGGATGGATTTCCTTCAAAATGGGACTAGGAATCATTGATGAGGTAGTAGTGGAATTATCTAATTAGGTTTATATAGTAATGAAAAAAATTTGGGGACAAAATATTCTTATAGTGGTGAGAATTGTGAGGCACTTCGAGTCCGATTTACTTCCTAGATAATCCTTAGTTATTTAATTTTGAGGTCTGAGAGAATTTTGTCCATTAGAGGCTAAAAAAAGGTTTTTGGAGAAAACAATATAGTGGAAAAAATAAGAAACATGTTATTTTTAATTGGTTTTTGAACATTTTGGTATTCCTATATAGTGTTTTTGTTGCATTTCACAAATTTTAAGACTGGTTATTCAAATAATGTGTCATTCCCCTTGAACCGTGCAGGATGTCTACTAGTTTTCCAATGGGGTATTATAGGGTTTGTTCTTGGTTAAACTAACCCTGTGTACCGAAAATGTGAAAAATTCACTCATCAAACACATTGAATAAAAGGGAACATAGTTATAACAAATTTAATTTTTAACCATGCGGTATTTTCCATGAAACAGTGCGACCTACCTCATAACAATTAAATGTGTGATTTTCAAAATTCTGATTGGTCATTTTAAACCCTAATAAACACCTAAAATCATTTATTTCTCATCATAATCCATCCATAGTGATTTATATATCTATACCCTTTTATTTCTGGTGTAAATCATTCATTCATAATAGGTCATCTTGATGAATTTGCAGAATTGATCTTGTTTTTATTCTTGATTTTATATCTATGCTCGATCCCTTATCCTCTAATCTGGTTAGAACCCAATTTCACAATGATTCCAAATAAAATGGGTATTATTGAATTTTTAAATTTTATTCACATATCTAGGATCAAGGGGACCTGATATACTCTTCCATGATCTCCATTTTTGAATGCATTTATTAAAACCTCATTTTTAGGCAGATGTTTCTTTGTAATGGGTTAATTATATGAATTGATATTATTTCATATAAAATTTTATTATTCTTTTCATTTTTATGAAGTGATTGGGTGATTCAATGAATTTATTTTAATTATACATTTTTAATAGGGATTTTATGTAAAAATGGATTTTTCGCACCAATTGACGGATTACATGCTTCACTATTGATTTTCATTTAGAAACATGTGATTCATAAAAGGAATATGATTGAAATGTATTTGATAATTATATATATATATATAATTTTATAATGGTTTTGAAATGGAATTTCAAAAAATTATCACATTGAGAATAGTGGGTGGATCTAGAAAGAGACATAGGTGACCCAAGTCTGTGTGGCCCTACTACGGGTTACATTAGGGGTGTCAATGCATTTCGGAAGTAATCAAGATTTATTGGTACCAACGTATGTCAATTTTATGATCATTTATGACTTGTAATTATTCCAATATGGTATTTAAATTTATTGATGTGCATTTAAATTTATATATTATTTATCACATTAAGTATTATATCATGAATTGTTCCTCACATCATTTTCACAGGAGGTTGTATCACCAGGTTTCCATGACAATTTATTCTATAGATATGTGTTTACATGGATACCTTATGGTGTATAAATAAGCATGCTAGTTTTTCTAATTAAAATTTATAAATTCATTTATTTGTGAATGTGAATCTATTTTATAAAAACCAATGGAAAATGAAATAAAATTGGATTTTCATATATGAAATAGATTTGTAAAAATATTTCTTATAAAATATTAAACAATTTTATTCTTGATATTATACCTTGTATAAAAATTGTTGTGGTATCCAAGAAAAATTTACTTCTCACACCATAATTTTTAATATTTTAATAATTTTATATTTTATATTATAAGATTTATAAAAAGGGAAGAGAATATTTTATCCTAGTGGATTATCTTATTTTTTTCCTTTAGTTTTCTTCAGTTTAGAGGACATGATTGGTCATATGGAGACTTGTTTTTCTTTATTTATTCATAAATTTTTCTTCATATAATTTGGATTAGAATTTATATATAATTATATATCTATTTATTATTATTTTTGTTGTGGTTTTATTGGTTATTTTTTTCATATATATGACTATTTTTTATTATAATTGGTTTTTTTCTATTTTACCTCACCAACATGTAACAGGCTACCTATGGAGACTTATGTGGTTGACTCATGATGGTCTATTTTAAATAAATAAACTTATGAATGATACTAATGTTATAAATATTTTATTTAATAATTTAATTCATTTCTTGAATCGTTCTGTAAGGTTGGGCATGGATAATGAATCACATCATCTCATGAAGATGATAGAATGTTTGTGCACAAGAATGAAAATATGAATCCATTAATGAGTGAAATGTTAATGTGGGTGATAAAATAATTTTGTATAATAAATATTATGTCATATATATCACATATTTTTATTAAATTTTTCATTATTACGTTCTCGGTAAAATGTAAGTGAAAAAAATTCCCATCACTTTTCTTGGAGGTAGTCTGCATTACACATGAGAAACACAATCATATTTTAAAACACATAGAAACTAATAAGATAGAAATGATATTATAATTAAAAAAGTATAAAAATATGATAAATATCAATTATATATTTCTAATTCATCATTATATCCATCCTATTAAAATTTTAATATAAAGAGTATTATATTTATGAGGCCCCAGCCTTCAACATTACTTAATCTTGAGTTATTTCAAGAATACACATTGAGGATCTTTTCAAGTTTAGAGTTTTAGATAATTAGATCATAAATAATGCATTACACTCCACATTTAAACAAAGTGGTTATATAAAAGATAGTACTCATTTTTTCCATCATTTGAAACATATTCAAAATAAAACATAGATTCTTTGTTGCACTTCCTTGACACTATCAACATATCATGTACCTTTCCCTTGACCTATGAAAAACATTTCAAAAACATGGGATGAGCATAAAAAGCTCAGTAAGGGATATAAAAGTACGAAATGAAAACATTAGTCCATGTATGAAATCATACTTTACTCGTAAAACATAATCATTTTAACATAACTCATCAAATTGTGAATAAATCCTAAAAATAATAATACATAAAGGTAACTTGAGGCATTCATAACATTCTTACGTAGGGAGTAACCCTCATGGTTACATTTGGAATACCCATCACAATATATTCTGTAAATCTCTTCATGGAAACCATAACATTTAACCCCTTCGCATTACCCAATGCATTGGAGAGGTATATCAGGATCACCCGCCCTTAGTTTGTCACGAAACCACCTGTCTTCATAACAATGCCCACGAACCATAACATAATTGTATCACATAAATCATGAATAAAGGAAACATAACATTTCCACTTTTCCATCACAAGATATCAATACAACACATTGATATAAAAACATTATGAAAAACATTTTCAATACCAAAATAAAATAAATTTATAACATGGTATTTATTTTTTCATTTTTTTAAAAAGTTATGGCTTTTAAAGGAAGCTGAAGCTCAAATAATGATCACGGCGGTGGAGAAGTCATTGTGGCCGCATACGTATGATAGAAAAAAACATTCCCTTTTGTCATTTAGTAAACGATTCATATAAAAATATTCCTTTTGTGTAAACATAGAAGTCAAAGGGGTTTATACACCGTATAAAAGAAAGTTGTGTATAAAACATAATATGCCTCAATGAAAGGAGATTGGGACGAAGTCCCTTACCTCAGGTCCGAATTGACACGATCGTTCTTTAATGTCCTGAATAATAATATTGAGTTAACTTATACTTTCATAAGAACCTTTTTCAAGTTCATTATTCCTTTTATATCACTTATTACCATGTTATGAACACTATGTAATTATTTAAGTTAATAACGGTGATTTTGTCAATCATTGGTACATGAATCAAAAATAAATTCTTTATAATTACAAGTTGTTCATGTGGTAAAATATCCATTATATCCATAATTATATACATTATTTAGATATCATATGTTTAATATATATCCAGTATATACATGCATTTACAATATTACATAACATTTAGAGGTAAGAAATGAAGTGCACCGTTCATGGAGATGGTAAGCCGTACGTACGCTTGAACGCTACATTCATTTCTATTTCGTACTTTATGGAATGGAATCATAATGATATAAAGGTATATTATAATATCAATATAATATCATAAATTCCATCCTTTATACATCCCACATATGGAATTAATGAATTAGATCACTTTGAGGGGGTGGTAGCCCGCATTTCCTAAAATGAAGATATCACGTATACTCATAATGGATGCCATAAAGGTATGCCATAAATAAAAAATACAGAAACTTAAGGAAAACATAAACATATTATATATCATATATAAATATAGTGACATCTTAATGGCCACATTTGAAAGTGTTATAAGAATATTGAACAATCATCGTTTCGTGAGGTAGAAATTCGCCATCCACAGAAACAGTATGTTATTTAACCATTAGATGTAGGTGTGTGTAATTGTAGCTCGAATAATTATTATAACAACATCTTAGTATATTGAAAATAATTTTTTTGTTACAAAATAAATGAATAAAAATAGTTTAGGGGGTTGGAGAAGCAAAATAAAACAAAAGAACATTAGTGAAGTCTTTACCTTTAAATCGGGTAACTCCTCTTGGTTAGAACAAAAATGGTTTCTTGAAGATATTTCTGCCTAATTTAAGGCTTCTAGGATTACTAGAGGGATGTTGAGAGATAAAATGAGCAAATATTTTCCGATCTAATGGTTTGCGAAGTGTGGATAAGGAGGTAGAGATGGGGGCCTTTTATAAGAGGAGAGTAGGGGCACTTTTGGAAAGGGATAAAATGTTACTTTATTTTCAAATGAATTTAGGATTTTAAAGGACCCACATTGATGTATTGAGAGGAAAGGTGTTAAGGGTTCAAAATATACTCATCCAATAGGTCTTTTACAAGTGTAAGTCTTATATTTTACATTATCTTTTCATTTTATTTAAATCGGTCACTAATGAGGTAATCGCTGCATCATCATGATGTCATAAATAATTTAATTTATATAATGTCTAAAAATTATAAAAAAATACTATGATGTATGAAATCTTAATAGATTTATATCGACTCTTTATAGTCCATTAGATCATTTATGTAGTCAAAAATAAAAATGTTTTACTTAGGTGATACATTCTTTGTTATAGTTAACTTTCTTAAAAAATAAAAAAATAAAAAGTCATTATCACACAAAAGTGATTCCATGGGGTCCCCAAGTTTGGCACAAGGAATCCCCTGGTCGGCCATGACACAACCATTAGCATTAGGACACATGTTGATGTCATTTTTTATTATTATGATATTATTTTATTATTCTTAACTACCAGATTACTAATTAATCAAGATAATTAATGATAATTACCGTCGTTACTATTCATAATGTCCAAAAACAAAAGAGTCATGATTACATAATTTGGACCTTCTGATTCAAAATATTTAATCTTTTTTACCAAATTTCAAACACAGAAATTACTATAAATAATTAAAAAATAATGTCTTTTGTCAAAACAAATAGCGGGTTTCTCAGAAACAATATCTATGAAAAGGTTGGCACTTGTTTATGCCCAATTCCAAAGTGAAATTAATCCAAATGAGCAACATTGGATTAAATGGTAAAAAATTATTATAATTACACTTTAAGAAAAATTAAAAATATAATCTAACCATATAATTAAATTATATGAAAAAGTAGTTTTGATGTAAAATGAAGTATTTTTCACTATTCATTAAAAAATGAACATTGTTAGAAAAATACCAAAAATTTATCCAATGTAAATTTCAATGTCCCAATCACAAAGAATATGTTTATTTTGTCAAATAGTTATTAAATAATTTTCAAAAGATAGATTTAAAAATGGTTCACCATCAAAAGTCTTTAAAACAATATTTTAAAAATATTAGTGTATTCTATGCTTAAGATTGGATTTATTCTCATTTTAAACCTCTAAAACACTATCTAATTCATAAATAGACGTCGACTAAAATATCTATTATTCATTAATTACTTGGGATGTTACATCCTTCCCCCCTTTTGAAAATTGCGTCCCTGTAATTTATTTACTTAATGAATAAGTGGGGGTATTTATCCCTCATTGCATTTTCAGATTTCCATGTTGCCTCTTCACTCATGTGGTTTTTCGACAAAACCATTAGTTGATGAATCACCTTATTCAGCAACACATGCTCCCTGTGGCCAAGAATCTAGACCATTTGTTCCTTATAAGATAGAATCTCTTCCAGATGAAATACCTCTGAACTCAAAACATGAGATGGATCTGGCATGTACTTCCTTAACATTGAAACATGAAAAACATTGTGTACCAGAGATAAACTCAAAGGTAAAGGCACTCGGTATGCAACTGATCCAACTCTTTCCAGAATTTCATATAGTCTAATGAACCTTGGACTCAACTTTCCTTTCGTACCAAACCGCATCACACTATTCCATGGTTAAACATTGAGAAAAACATGATTGCCTACCTTAAAAGAGAGATCCTTCCTCCTATTGTCCGCATAACTCTTGTTTCTGCTCTGAGCTGTTCTCATGTGTTTCTGTATCAGCTAAACTTTTTCTGCCAACTCTTCTACCAATTCTGGTCCAATCATCTTCCTTTCACCCACTTCATACTAGAAAGCTAGACTTCGACACCGCTTCCCATATAATGTCTCATATGGTACCATCTGTATACTGGAATGAAAACTATTATTATAAGAAAAATCAACCAAAGAAAGATGTTGGCCCCAACTTCCCTAATAATCCATTGAACAAGCACGTAGAATATCCTCCAAAGTCTGAATTGTTCGTTTGGACTGCCCATTTAATTGAGGATAAAAAGCCGTACTAAAATTTAATTCAGTATCCAATGACTTCTAAAGGCCTTTACAAAAGTTATAAGTGACCATGGGATCACGATCGGATACAATGCAGGGGAGAACTCCATGTAACCTGACTATCTATTTAAGATACAAATGGGAAAGTTGATCTAGGGAAAAAGTATCTCGTATAGAATGGAAATGACCATATTTAGTCAAGCAATCAACCATAACCCAAATTTCATTATTACCTTGTGGTGTCTTCCGCAATACCATAACTAAGTCCATGGATATATTCTCCCATTTCCACTCGGGCACTGGTAAAGGCTGAAGCATCTCTTTCGGTAACTAACGCTATGCTTTAACTTATTGACAAGTTAAACACTTCACAGTAAAATTATCAATGTCAGTTTTCATTCTGTCACACCAGTAATACTCCCGAAGATCTCTTTACATCTTAGTACTTCCTGGATGAACTGAGAATGAAGAACTATGAGCATCACATAACAACTCTCTCTTCAACTGCGAATCACATGGCACACACAATGTCCTCCCAAATCTCAAAACACAATCATTATCAATGTTGAATTCAGAAAACTTACCCTTCTAAACCAGCTCTACCTTTTTCTGCAACTCAGTGTGCTTGCTTAATTCTGTCGGATAGAGAAAATTTCACTGATGCCTAAAACAAAACAGAAGTACATCCTGCACCAACCACTTCTAGGCCAAATTTCATCAAATCCTTAACCAAATTATCACGTTCCAAATGCAACATTGTTAATGAAGCATTAATTTTTTGACTCAAAGCATCAACCACATTATTTTCTTTTCCTGGATGGTAATGAATTGTACAATCATAATCCTTTATTTATTCTATCCATCTCCTCTATCTCATGTTCAATTATTTCTGAGTGAATATATACTTTAAACTTTTGTGATCGGTATATATTTCACTCTTTACTCCATACAAATGATGCCTCTAGATTTTTAAAGTGAAAACAACAGCAGCTAATTCCAAATCATGTGTAGGGTAACTTACCTCATGAGTTTTCAACTATCGTGAAGCATAAACAATTACCTGATCATTCTGCATTAGGACGCAACCATGTCCTTTTAATGAAGAATCACTATAGATAACAAACTCACCATTCCTGGAAGGTAGTGCCAAAACTAGTGCATTCACCAATCTTCTTTTCAATTCCTGAAAACAATCATCACATTATTTTTTCCAGAAAAACATAACACCATTCCAAGTTAGCTTAGTCATTGGACTAGATAACTATGAAAAATTTCAAAAAAACCTCTGGTAATAGCATGCCAAACCAAGGAAGCTACGAATATCAGTTACATTTTTGGGTCTTGGCCATTCTTCAACAACCTTTGTTTTTGCAGGATCAACAATTATCCCATCTTAAGAAACAAAGTGACCAAGGAAAGTAATTTGTTGCAACCAAAACCCACACTTGCTCAATATCCCATTCAATTTATTTTATTTTAAGGTTTGAAAAATAACCCTTAAATGTCTTTCATGCTCCCCTTTACTTTTAGAAAACACCAAAATATCATCAATGAAAACAACCACAAACTTTTCCAAGAACTCATGGAAAATTATATTGAAAATTCCCATGAATACAATAGGTGCATTGGTTAGCCCAAAAGGAATTACTACAAATTAATAATGGCCATATCTTGTACGAAACACGGTATTCGGAATATCTGCTTCATTTACCTTCAATTGATGGTACCCTGATCTCAGGTCAATATTTGAAAAAAACTGAGCTCCCTAGAGCTGATCAAACAAATCATCTATATGAGGCAAAGGATATTTGTTCTTAACAGTGATGTTATTCAAGGCTCTATAATCAATGAAAAGTTTCATTGAACCATATTTCTTTTTAATAAATAAAACAGGATCACCCCAGGGTGATGTTCTAGGTCGAAAGAAACCTTTCTCTAATAAATCAAGAAATTGCTCCTTCAACTCTAAAAGTTCAATTTGAGACATTCGATAAGGGGGTTTTGAAATTGGCTTAGCATCATGAACTAAGTCAATAGTAAACTCGACTTCCCAATCTGGTATTATTCCAGGCAACTCATCATGAAAAACATCACGATACTCATTTACCACTGGTACATAATTAATCTGAACAGTTCCCTTGTTTTATACAATATGTGAAAGGTAACATTCATTTCCATCTTTTACAAGTTTCTTGGCCTCTTGATATGTTATCATCATTAAGGGTTCATTCTTGTACACAAACTGAAATTCTTTCTGAAAATAAACTTCTTTAGCTCTACAATCAATCGTAGCATGGTAAATAGAGAGCCAATCCATACCTAGGATAACATCATACTCTATTAGAGGTAAAATAATAAGGTTTTCAAGTGGTTTATTTCCACGGATAAAGATAGGAATATTCTTATAAATGCTTTTTGCCTCAACATTTCCCCCAGGTGTTTTTAACAAAATTTCATGAGTCATTTCTTGAGATGGTATTCCCATTTTACTAGAAACGTTTTCAGAGATGAAAGAATGTGTAGACCCCGAATCAATTAACACACTTGCATAATCTGAAAAAACAAACAAATTACCAGATACAACTTCACATGATGGCTCTACATCTGCTAAAGTGGTTGCAAAGGATTTCACCACCCCTTTATACATGTAGTATAACTTCTTCCCATCACTCAAGCTCTTTTTCGGACACTCATTTGCATAGTGACCAATCTCATTGCACTTAAAACATTCCACTAACTGTAAATCAAATTTGGTCTTACCATCACCCTGATATTTTTCAGTGCAATCACGAGCCTTATGTCCCATCATACCACATCACTAGCACTTTCCAGAATTCAGATGACATTCTCCAACATTCCTTTTACCACATTTATCACAAACTAGAAACTTATTTTTCTTACCTTCAGATCTTTTTGAAGAATTCCTTCTTTTCTCCTACCACCTCGGTCTCTTCTTCTCCTGTTTGTTATAGAACACGTGATCATCGGAAAACACCATTTCCACCTTCTCAGCACATCAAACAAGCTTTTCATAACCCTTGAACTCACGAGAAGCTAAAGCCCTTCAATATTTTGGCTTTAATCCTGAGTAATAATGATTGATTTTAATATCAATGTCTTGGATAAAATTTGGAGGATACCTTGCCAATCGAGTGAACCATTCTTCATAGGAAGCCACTAAGTCTTCTTCTTGACTCAATTCCAGGAATTGTTTTTCCATCCTAAGTCGTACAACCTTAGGAAAATACTTCTCAAGAAACATTCATTTGACTTCATCCTTGTCAAGAGAATCAATCTCTTCAGCGTCCCTGATATTTTTAAACATCGACCACCAGCGATCTGCTTCACCCTCCAAACGGTAAATAACAAGACTAACATTTTGATTGTCTGAACACCCCATGACATCGAAAATATTCTCCAGTGCTTTAATCCACCCTTCAGCTAGCACAGGGTCAGATGATCCTCTGAATGATGGGAGATGTTGCCTCATGAAATGTTCCACTACTAACATGTTCATCTACGGTTGATCTGGTTGATCTCGTGCATGGATACCACCACCATTTATCACTTGAGTCAACAACACCATTACTGCAAGAAACTGTTCAGTTTCAATTCCGACCATCTCAGGATGCTGATTCAGAAGTTCATTTCCTTCTATATGCCTTCCTAGCACTACTTCCTTGTTTCCTCTGTGGAAAACTATTCTGAACAAACATGTCTTAGATGAAGCAACATGGTAATCATCTAAGGATATATCATTTGAATTTGACCATAAAATAATTATTTTTGGATAATCATTTAATAGAATTCAAACTCCTAATGTTATCTAAACCGGCCTTTGAAACCAACTATAAGGCCCCAACCTTAAACAGTTCTTAATATTGAGTTATTTCAAGAATACACATTGAGGATCTTTTCAGGTTTAGAGTTTTAGGGAATTAGATCATAATTCATGCATTACACTCCACATTTAAACAAAGTGGTTTCATGAAAGATAGTACTCATTTTTTCCATCATCAGAAACATATTTAAAATAAAACATAGATTCTTTCTTGAAACTTCCTTGTCACTATGATCACATCATGTACCTTTCCCTTGACCTATGAAAAACATTTCAAAAACATGGGATGAGAATAAAAATCTTAGTAAGGGATATAAAAGTACGAAATGAAAACATTAGTCCATGTATGAAATCATACATTACTCATAAAATATAATAATTTTATCATATCTCATCAAATAATGAATAAATCATAGAAATCATAAGATATAAAGGTAACTTGAGGCATTAATAACATTCTTACGTTGGGAGTAACCCTCATGGTAACGTTTAGAATGCCCATCATAGTATATTCCCTAAATATCTTCTAAGAAAACTTAAGGTTTAACCCCTTCACGCTACCCAATGCATTGGAGAGCTATATCGGGCTCACCCACCCTTAGTTTATCACGAAACCACTCGTCATCATAACAATGACCAAGAACCATAACCTAATTGTATCACATAAAACATGCATAAAAAACATAACATTTCCACTTTTGAATCACAATATATCAATACAAAACATTGATATAAAAACATTATGAAAACAATTTTCAATACCAAAATAAAATAATAGTAAAACATGGTATTTATTTTGTCATTTTTTTTAAAAAATAGTTGTGTCTTGTAGAGGAAGCCAAAACTTAAATAATGGTCATGGCGGCGGAGAAGTCGTTGTCACCGCATACGTATGATGAAAAAAACATTCCCTTTTATCGTTTAGTAAACACTTCGTATAAAAAGATTCCTTTTGAGTAAACGTAAACGTCAAAAGGGTTTATACACTGTATAAAATAAATTTGTGTATAAAACATACTATGCCTCAATGAAAGAAGATTGAGACGAAGTCCCTTACCTCAGGTCCGACTTGACCCGATCATTATTTAATGTCCTGAATAATAAACTTGAGTTAATTTCTACTTTCTTGTGAACCTTTTTCAAGTTAATTATTCTTTTTATATCACTTATTACCATGTTATGAACACTATGTAATTATTTAAGTTAATAATGGTCGTTTTGTCGATCATTGCTACATGAGTCAAAAATAAACTCTTTATAATTACAAGTTGTTCATGTGGTATAATATACATTATATCTAGAATTATATTCATGATTTAGATATCATATATGTCATATATATCCAGTATATACATTCATTTACAATATTAAATAACATGTAGAGGTAAGAAATGAAATGCACTGTTCATGGAGATGGTAAGTCGTATGTACGCATGAACACTACTTTCATTTATATTTTTTATTTTATGGAATGGAATAATAATGATATAAAGATATATTATAATTATATTATAATATAATAAATAATATCATCAATTCCATCCTTTATACATCCCACATATGGCATTAACGAATCAAATCACTTTGAGGGGGCGGTAGTCCACACTTCCTAAAATGAAGATATCGCGTATACCCATAATAGAAACCATAAAGGTATTCCATAAATGAAAAATACAGAAGATTAAGGAAAACATAAACATATTATATATCATATATCAATATATTTACATCTTAATGTCTACCTTTGAAGGTGTTATAAGATCGTTTCATGAGGGAGAAATTCATCATCCACAGAAACAATATATTCTTTAACCATTAGATGTAGGTGTGTGTAAGTGTAGCTCGAATAATTATTATAAAAACACCCTAGTATATTGCACATACTGGTTTTGATACAAAAAAATGAATAAAAAGAGTTTAGGGGGTTGGAGAAGAAAAATAAAACAAAATAACATTAGAGAAGTCTTTTTGTTTAAATTAGGTAACTCCTCTTGGTTTGAACCAAAAGGGTTTCTTGAAGAGCTTTCTGCCTAAGGTAAGGCTTCTAGGATGAATAGAGGGATGTGTAGAGATAAATGAAGAGATCATGGCCTATCCAATGGCTTGATAAGTTTAGGTAAGGAGGTAGAGGTGGGGGCCTTTTATAAGAGGAGAGGAGGGGCACTTTTAGAAAGGTATAAAATGTTACTTTATTTTCAAATGAGTTTCGGATTTTAAAGGACCCACATTGATGTATTTAGAGGATAAGGTGGTAAGGGTTCAAAATATACTCATCCAATAGGTCTCTGATAAGTGTAATTCTTATATTTTACATTATCTTTTCATTTTATTTAAATCGTTCATTAATGAGGTAATCACTGCATCATCATGATGTCATAAATAATTTAATTTATTTAATGTGTAAAAATTATTAAAAACTATTATGATGTAGTAAATATTTTTATCATTCCAATTAAAATTATAGTCCAATATATCATTTATTTAGACGAAATTAAAAATGTTTTACTCAGGTGATACATTCTTTGTTATATTTATCTTTCTTTAAAAATAAAAAGATAAAAAGTCATTATCACACAAAATTGATTCCTTGGGGTCCCCATGTTTGGCACAAGGCATCCCATGGTTGGCCATGACACAAAAAGTAGCATTTGGACACATTTTGGGGTCATTTGTTATTATTATGATATTATTTTATTATCCTTAACTACCCGATTACTAATTAATCAAGATAATTAAAGATAATTACCATCGTTACTGTTCATAATGTCCAAAAACAAAAGAGTATTGATTAAATAATTTGGGCCTTATGATTCCAAATATTTAATCCATTTTACCAAATTCCAAACATATAAATTTCAATAATTAATTTAAAAATAATTCCCGTTTTCAAAACAAATAGCGGGTTTTTTAGAAACAATATCTATGAAAAGTTTGGCACTTGTTTATCCCCAATTCCAAAGTGAAATTAATACTAATGACCATCATTGGATTAAATGGAAAAACAATATTATAATTACACTTTAAAACCAATTAAAAATATAATCTAACCATATAATTAAATTCGACGAAAAAGCGGTTTTGATGTAAAATGCAGTATTTTTCACTATTCATTAAAAAATGAACATTGTCAAAAAAATACCAAAAAATTATCCAATGTAAATTTCAATGTCCCAATCATAAATAGTATGTTTATTTTGACAGATAGAGCTTATAAAATTGTCAAAAAACATATTTAAAAATGGTTCGCCATTAAAAGGTAGTAAAATGATCTTTTAAAAATATTAGTGTATTACATGCTTAAGATTGGATTTATTCTCATTTTAACCCTCTAAAACACTATCTAATTCATAAATTTACATAGGTATAAATATCTATTATTCATTACTTACATGGGATGTTAAAATATTGATTCGTGAGGCAGTAATCCATCATAGACAGTAATGAAGGTTTCATTTACCATTTGATGTAAAAGGAGATGGATATAGGTTATTAAATTTATATAATAACATCTCTATATATGGTATATGGTGGTGTTATTATATTATTAGGATAAAATAATACTGTAGGGTGTTGTCAGAAGAATCAAAAATAATTTTTTTTTTATAATGTTACATATTATATGAGGAAATTCTTTTATTTTTGCACAAAAATCATTCGTGGGTTTGGATTTAGGATCAATACAAGGGATATAAGATGTTATGAGGTTATTAAGAAGTGATTGTGGATGGTATATTCATAAAGAAATGGTTATGGATGTTTGAATAGAGGATGAGAGTGGAAGCCTTTTATAAGTGTGGGAGAGGATAGACATGGAATGATTGAAATAAATCAATTAAACCCAAGCCTTTGACACAAAAAATCCTCTAAAATGGGTCATTATAAAACCATGAAGGTGAAGAGTTTTAAATATTTCCATAAAATGGTAGTTTTTCATGTTTCTGTGTCGTGTCAAACTATATCATTGTGGGTCATCCAATGGTAAATCTGTTTTTACCATAACCAAAGTAATTATTTTTACTTTCTTTAAAATTCAAAATGGAATAAAATTATCTTAAAAATACTAGGTAATAATTTTTTTTATTCTATATATTGAATTTTTTTTTTACAAATTATATTATATTTTTTTGGAGAATGATATTTAAAATTATTCTATTAATCGTGATGAAAATGCGAATTTTTAATATTGAAAATTACATATATATAGATGGTTCTAATATCAAAATTTTATATGAAATTGACTAAAATGATTTTAACTAATAAAATATTATTTAAATTGAAATAATTATTTTTTAATAACAATTTCAAATTAAATTAATCCTATTGAAATAATCTATTGAAATTTCAATTTTCCAAAAAAATCATTATTTTTCATTTTTCATTGATAAAAATAATACATTTCCAAAAAAAATTAAACCTTTGTTTATTTTGATATATATATTTAAAAATGAATTTAATTTTAAATAAATATAGAAGTTGAAAATTTTAAATTTTGTCAAATTTTTTTTGAAAAAACCATCTTTTATTAAAATATTGTTTTTAATAAATTATTTTTTCCATTTAAATTATTATTATTTTAGTCAAAAACATTATATTACCATAATGTACTTAGTTTAGTATGCACTCTTCATAACCACAATGTTATATTCATGGTTATAACAGTATATAGTATTATATTTTATTTTCTCTCTGGGTTCCAAATTTCGTATTTTATCAAAGAGATTAATTTTTTTAAAAATTGGGTCATTTATGCTTGGTGTTGAATATCAAATACAGTAGTTAAATATTTTTATTCTTTAGTATTATTATGGAGTTATATTAACAAAAAATAAAACTAGTGGAATAATGATAATAATAAAATTAACCACATTACCAAAAATATCAATATGAGTTGAATCATAGGCCAAAGATGAAATCGTCATATCATTGGGATTTTTAATACCAACTGAACATATAAAATTTGAATTGTAATTGTGATTACCTTGGAAAATAATTGACAAATAAAAGTGTCATTAAATATATAATAAAACAAGATATAAAATGTTCTATAATTTATGGTATGTCCACCTTTCACCAAGATGTTTATGTACCCCTCATTAGAAATAAGAAATTATTGAGATTTATTATTGTCCTTCAGATTAAGGGGTTATTGACATCGATCATTATCATTATCCTTTGAAATTAAGAACTGGTTATCATAATTCCCATATTCTAAATAGTTAGTAAATTTGACTATAGGTGGAGAATTATATAGAGATTTATCCTTATTAAGGACATTATATATCCTCTTTCCATAAATTATGAATTCTCATTCCAAATGAACCTCATTTTTATTGATTAAACACTTACCAATTCTCTTATGAAAATATATCCCATGATTCCCTCCATGTTTTTATCACAATGTATTTTTCATATTTTCTTTCCATGGGTTTTTTGTTTTCATTGAATTTACTTTTTTATTTACATGTTAAAAATAAAATGTTTATGGGTAACTCCAATAGTATATACACCTTCATATAACATAGAGTGATTTATTGAAATTTACTAATTTCCCTTGTGGATAATTATTTTTAGAGACTTGGTTTTAAGGCACTAGGTAATTAAACAAAAAATACATTCATCTTGGATGATAATACTAGATGACTACCAAAAAAGTCTTGTAAAATATTCCTCTTAAGTACCAAAAATTTCAGGACCCCTCTTCATTAACTCAATGAAATCTCTCTCCATTTCCATAAATCGAATAAAGGGAATTCAAAATTTAAAAATTAATCTAATAAATTCATCCAATTAAATATATTCAATTTATTATTGTTACCATATGTTCATGATAATTTTACACCATTTTTGAACTTAAATTTCCAAATGATAAAAATAAATATTACATTATCTTGTTAAAAACACTTTAGAATAGAGATATCATTATAATGTTACTGATTCATTTCTCAGTAACCAGTATAATAGTAAATCCACTAAAGGAAAGTGGTTGTTTCCTCATTAGGGTATAAAAAGAAGATTGTTCCCTTTATTTCTCAGTTGGAATCCCAACGTATTTTATATATTTAGAATTATATATGACCATATTAAAAACAATTTTAATTTTAGCTCATATAACATTTGGTTTCATGGGTTGAAAATTATTTCACTATCCATTACATTTAGCATTAATATAATTTCATTGGGTAAAATCAGTTTAAAAAAAATCAATAATCATAGTTTAACTGACAATAACAATGGTGACCAACCCTTTAATCAAGAAAAATATTTCATAATATATATATGTAATAGATTACAATTCAACAGAACCTTATATTAAACCAATATAATTGATGATCATTGCAGAAAATTATAATTTTATATTATATATATAATTATCCAATGGGTTCTTACAATTTTTTCTTCTTGTAGTTTCAATATGATAACTAACCCTTTATCTAATACGAATTATAGTTACCCATATATTTCAGACATATACAATATATCTAAATAGGTGAATATTCATTATCTAAAAATTTGATCCATTATAGTGTTGTTTTTTTCAATACTCTTGTAAAACATGGAAACATAAAATTCTCATTCATAATACATTTATATTGTCTCCAACATATTACTTCATATCATGAAACCATATAAGATAAATCATACTTAATTACTTTCATCATAATCTATGGTATGTAAACATCTGAAAAGGGTGATCTCATATTTTTAATAAGGTTATACAAGGGAGATATCAATGATAACATAATCATAACATTGGAATATTGGTATATTAAAATAATCACATCATTTGAAAATAACTAACTACATGTATATGATCGTAACCATAATCTATTTAATAAATCATGTTATTTTGAAATACATGAAAATAAAATAATCAGTCTGATCAATATATAGGCATATGATAAGAAATTATGCTACACTTATAATCTAAGAAAAAAATACCACTAGTAGTGTATTATAATTACAAAAGAAATCATAGTTGATTGGGTTTACTCCCTAAACCATCATAGAAGTCATGGATAAAAATAAAGACTATAATAGTGGGTAATGACCCTTATAGAACTATCTTCACTCACCATTCATATCCTATTAATCTCATGATATTTTAATCGATACCCAATGAATTGAAGGGACATATCAGCTAGACAAATAACATAATAAAAATAATACATATGTGTGACATATTATCATAATAAACCACCATATTATAAACCAGTAAATGAAATGTGGTTCATAAAAATTCCATCATTTAATCACACATTGAAACAAAATGTGTTACAAAAACATTTCATCATAGAATAACCGATGTGACAGAAATTGGTTTCATAAAAATTTCACATTTTCATCATAATTATAAACTATATGTATAATTAATATATATGGTATCATTTGTCATATCCATAGTAAAGAATATGTTACATCAAATAATTTCATCATACATGGAAACATATTTTAAACCTTAGTTGGAATAATTCTTAAGGAAAATCAAATTTCTAATTCAAAATGATTTTTTTTCTAAATATATTTCAAATGTTAAAGAAAATAATTTAAATTAAAAATAACCATGTTAAAATGTATTGAAAACATGAAATAAAAATTTATTCCCAATGACTGGAAAATCTATTCATGAATTATAAGTTAAAAAAACATCCCTTCTATATTTTTGGGGAAAAAGTGTTAAATTACCTTGTTTAGAAGACACAAATATTCTGTTCACAACAATTAGTGAAAAATAAATCAATTATAAAAATAAATTGGTAAAATAATTGGATAATGGAGAAAATAATTTTTATTCTTTTAATGAAATCATGGTTTTGGAAGGGAAATAATCCACTATGGTGACTTAAACTAAACAAATCTTGAATATTGATGACATTTTGAAATAAACCTTTACCATAAATTTCCTTAAATTCAAAAATAATCTAACATCCAATATTATATCTTTTTTTATTTTTAAAAATTATTAGAGACACATTAATACTTATTATATCATATATAATTCTTTTATACATTTCAACCATTCAATTTCTCAATAATTATTTATTAAATTTTTTATATTTAGGTGTAAAATATTTAGTTTATCATGAGTGTATTAGTTAAGTATTATAGATTCATGTACATTAATAATGGAAAAATAATATATATAATATATAATTATATATATATAGTAAATATTAATTATCAAAATATATGGAGTAATATATAAAATTTATTTATAGATTAATGAATTACACCATTCCTGGAGTTGGTAACCCATACATATGCATGAATGTTGTTTTCATTTATCTAAAGACTATATAAAAGAAAAGTAAATATTAATTTTCAGTTCAAAGTTTATTGTTATAAAATATATTTAAAATATATCAATTAAATTCCTCCCCATTACCGTTCAACTAACATATAAACAGAAAACAAATTACATCACCTTGTAGAGGTTGTATTCCAAATATATACACTAGTGATGTTATTATTACTCAAATGATTTCACGGTATGAATGAATAATGAATATTATTATTATAGAAGTATATTTATATCATTAATATCATATATAAATAGTAAATTCATCATAATAACCATTAGAAAATGATGGTGATGAAAAATTATTTGTATCTCTACGTGTAGACATTATGTCTTATATATGAATGAGCGATACATTAACTTATCATTTGATGCTAAAGAGGTTTTACAATAGTGTTTTAAAAATAAAAATAGCATTTCCACATATTGAGTATACTGATGTTATTAATTTCTAATACATAGATTAGATTTAGTGAAGTTAATGTTGATTATAAAAGAATGTTGTCGAGTAAGGAGATTAACTCTTATTGGAAATGAATCCTTTATATCTCTTCTAATTTGTTATAGGGATGTAATTTTTGGAAGACCAGAACCTCAGGAAGATAGAAATAATTATTATAGGAAATTTTGGTATAGTTTTGTTGAGCTAGGAGACTCAATGTGGTGTAAATAAGGGAGGTATGAGGTGCAATTTTATATTTGATGTGAGGGTGAATTTTTAATATTTTTAAATGATTACAATATAATAAATTTGTTCTCAACACAAATGTATCTAATTGACCGACAATTGAAGATAAGTTACGATAAGGTTTTAATCCAATAAAAAAATAATTTAGACATGTTTTATTTTAATTTTAAACATTATCATTTTGATTATCCCTTAGTTAACCAATTTTAATTTTAACTATAGTAACCCATTTTTCAATTCAAAATTGATGTAATTTTTACTTCTATGTTGAACATTTAAAAATAAATAGTCAATTTGTGAAACATTAGACCATATTACTAGCACCATTTAATATTTCAATATTTTTTTGTTTTATATTAATTAAATGAAATATTATTTTGAGAAAATATAATCATTATAAAATTTTAAACTATTCATTTAATTTTAAAATAAATACATAAAAAAACAAGTGAATTAGAGTATAATTATTTCATAACTACCAAATAATTCCAATAAATATATAATTGTTTTAGGTGAAATTAACACATTTTTATTATATCACATTCAGTTATTTGGATCATTTATTATATATTTATAATTAATGGAGACATACTGCATTAGTGTAAAATAATAAATTAAGTACAATATATTATTAATAAAAACTAAAAAAAAATTATCATGAAAATATTTTTATTGTTCTCAAAATAAACAGTTATATTCATTCATGTATTACATTTTTCTCTATGTGGACAGAAAAAGGGGATTAAAAATAGAGAGTGTGACATTTTGTAAATTTCATTGATTTAAATAACCTTTATTTATTTTTATGGACAACTGTCCACTAAAAAACCTCAATTTTAAAACTATAGCCTTAATGGTAAAATCGATTTAATACTTTAAGAAATTAGATTCATTATAATTGACATATCACTTGTTATTAATCATGGTTAGTCAGATTTAACTTTTAGAATGAAATGTACTATTACAAAAAACATGAATTCAGGATACAAATATTATATTTTTTACTTAAAATATATTTATTGAAGCTCTACTATAACAAAAAATTTGTATCATCTCTTCCCAAGGGTAAACCATACCACATATTATAAAAATAATAATTTTAATACCTTTTTTGAGGTTATATTTTTTGGTAAATTTATTATTTTTCCCCATGGAATATATTGTTATATATAAAGGAATAATTGTGATATGTCACATTATTGAAAAATTAATTCCACTGCTTGATTTTCCCCAAATAAATTATAGTGTCCAAAAATTTTACATCTAACTTAAAGTTAATGTAATCCAAATTTGAAATGTAATCAATATTATGCTATAAATTTCTTTATAGTAATTATGAATAACATGATATTAATTGAGTAGTCTCCAATAAGTTACTCTAACAAATAGGAAACCCCATCTATACACTAATCAATTTTCTAGTTTCCAATGTATATAGGGAATAGATACCCATTTTATCATTGTAAAAAATCCATAATATTAATAATATTTACATTAGTACATAATTTACAACATGTAAATATAATAACAACCATATTATTCTAAATATAGATTCAATTAGATCTTAGACAACTTGTATATTTGACACATACACAATTGAATCTTTTCAAAAAACACTATTAGAATAGTATTCAACATGTAAATTAATTATGATTATGTTTTGGTATATAAATAATGATGATGATGAAATCATTACTGTAAATAATAATAGGAAATCAATATTAAATGTCTATGAAAATTTATACCCACTTAAATATAGTTTTAGGTAGAATCCTCATTTTGATATATTGTCACTAGTGTTTGAGCTTAACTCACATATTAGTAAGGAACAATGTACCATTATCTCACACATTCAATTTTATAAATTTTCATAAAAATTGGAAACTTATTAAAATGTATATTGTCATAATGTTTGACTGGAAAACCCTCCCTCATGGTAGTAGTTCTGGGGAAAATTTATTTCAAAAAATATAACCTCAATTCTCTATCATAAATTCAAGATATTATTACCTTTATAAGTCTATACATCAGTTATTCCCCTATATTATTATTTCACATAGTTGCAAGGATATAAATGATTTAATATTTATCTTCCTTAAACAGGGTAATCCATTTTATGAAATTGTGTCATGAAATTGTAAATTATATCATCATCATAGTCCATGTTACAGGAGTGAGTATCAATGATTTTATGTACAAATCCTAGTTGGTGAAACACTTCATTATCCCACAATACATATAAATTCTTTTTATATAATCTCTAAATAATTTATTATAAACTATAATTCTTGAAAAATATTAAATTGGTGAGACTGAACATTATATATCTGCAAGGAAGGACGAGAAATAACTCACAAATCAATGTGGATAATGGATATTGATAAATCTATGAATAATATCATTCATCAGGGATAGTATCTATACCCAAAAAATAAAATTCTCAAGGGGAATAACTAATATTTAAAGATACCATTGAAATATATAATTGTGTATTATGTGAGTAATATACATATTTAAATGAATATAATGGTATCCTAATAATAGTACATCATGTGATCTGTTAGAGTATATTATCTTAAAAAACTAAATTGCATTGAAAGAAATTCCTATGAATTTCCCCACAGTGTATCGATTTAAAATGTGACAATGATTTCTAATAATTGTTTCATTAGAAACACTAAATTTTATGATCAACATGTTATAATAATTTTTTCCATTTTTTAATAATGATCCCCCTCCATTCACTACAATATATAATTTCCATATAAATATATAATAACTGAATCAGGTGATGTGAAATTAAATATTAAGGTATAGTAATCAATAGGTCCATTGAATGACAACAACAACTATATAATGAAGATTATATTACAAACACATCACAAATGTCCTGAAATACTTTAAATGTTGATAATTATAATGATTATTTAACATGGTGAAAAATTTCTCTCACATGATAACTCATTAATAATAATGAATCTAAAGCTTATAATAATATGCATTATTTCCACTTCAAAACCCTATTAAACCATTCGTTAAACCATGCATATCATATAATAAAAACCACTGTAAGAAAATAAACTTAAAGTAGAAAAAACCACAATAACCATAACACAGTCTATAAGAAAATATTCACAAAAAATATTCTATGAAAGCCACAATATAATACCATAAATTATGAAATGTCATTATAATCTTCCAACCAAAAAAACGAAAAATTACACATTCACTAAAAAATACATTAGAGTTCCAAAAAAACTATAGGGGTTTTAGTGAAATATAAATTTAAATAAAATGATAACAATAATTTATTGAATACCAAATATCAATAACCCTTTAAAAAATATTTTGAAACATATATTTATTATGACATATTAGAATTCAATAGATGTTTTAGTAGAATAATCTTATGCAATGACAATAAATTTTTAAACCTCTTTATCACCAAAAACTCATTCTCATCAATCAATCATAAATAATTTCAGTAAAATAAACTAAACAATATACCCAACTGCATTAATTTTCCACAAGAATTCCTAAATTCAATATTAATTCATGATCAATAAAAAAGAATAATAAAAAGTCTAGTTATATCGTGTTCAAAATTAATTATCGTATTATTTTATTATAAATATGTAAATTATTTATATTCTTAGTATTTATAATTAAATATTTGAAAATCATATTTTGTTACCAATCATGAAAGGTCAATTAATAAAAAAATCAAATAAGGGAATTTAGAATATCCTTGATATTATAATGAAATCATGACTAGGGGAAAAATAATATTATGGTTCCAAAAAATATATTAAAAATAATGAGGTGATTTTAGATTTTTAATATTACTAATTTGAGTTATTATGTTTCTTATTACAAAAACATTATCAACTACAAATAAATATACTAATGAAGAGGAAAAACATGAAATTGTTTTAAAATGTATTTAATGTATCGAATTTAATTATAAAATTAAATTCAATAATGATTTCTTGCAAATTATTATTAATATGAACCATACATTGAAAAAGAATATTTGAATTCATTATATGTGATATAATTTTAAGTATTTATGGATGAATTAATTAACCCTATCATGTTCACGAGTTCCCTATGACACATATATTAAACTAGTCGTTATTATAAGGGATGGTATACATATATAATCTATTTGAAATAAATATATGGAAATTTTTGTCAAGTTACAAGAAGAAAAGGTAATCTAGTTATCATTTTTGTAATTGCTTCGTTTAAGTGCCATCAAATTATTAAATATCAATCCAAAAGTGTTTTTAGTCCTCTTTGATATTTATTCAAATAGATGAAATTAAAATGATTATAAAGAGAACGAATAAAAAAATTATTCCATGAAAAACTTAATTTTTCAATTTTTAAGGAACCCGTACATAAAATTCCAATTTTCATATACAACCACAAAAAAATTGAGATAAAATTTTATCCTATCATAAATTTTAAATTTGAATTTAAAAATATCATATAAATGACTATGTCCTAATGGGATTTAATCGTATTAATATAAGATACCCAATTATTAATAGATGAACCCCTGAAGATGGGGGAAACACGTGGCTATGTGTTTTTAATAGTTCTTTTCATAACCAGAATGCCCTGGTAACATGATTTTTGTTATAAAGAGGTTAGATATTCCTTAATAATACATAAAAACCAATTCTAAATTAGTGATAAATGTTATCAAATCACACGTTTTCTTATCTTGACACATCTTATATCCAGACCAACCATCATGAATAAATTAAATAACTAAATGGAGACAATTTATAAGATACCAGATCATTTCATTTGAGTGGATAAGATTTCAATTGATGCTTTGTCCACTGTTTAGATAGAAATGGCTAACAAAATATCCATAGGGTGTTACCAAATAATTTTTTGAAAATTTTTACTCACAAATAACAAAACCTATTGAATATGAAATGAAATAAAATATAGAAATATAATTCATGATAACATCCACGAAAAATATCAACATCAAAAAACAATATTAATTAATGTTATTTTCGCCACAAATATTACCAAATAAAAGTAAAAGGATAAATGGACCGTAATCAAAGACAAGGTGCCCACATGGAACTCTCCCATGATATTAGTAATATCTTCATAAAGGAACTATGTAACATATTGATACATAGAATTAAGATTAATTACTCATAATGTATGAAATCATCCCATTAACAACATAACAATGAAGAATAAATTTATTCAACCCAGTATGCATATAATGTGATGAGTATAAAAGCATCACTGAAAATATCCCCAAAAAAACTCAATCATAGAAAATAAACTATAAAATATTATCACACATTTCATATATAAATTTGAACTGAATAATATACATAAAAAATCTAAGTAAACAATATGAATATTTTAAACTAAAAATAAACCATTTAAAAAAAATATTTTCCAAAATTAATTCACACCATCACTCCAAGACACATTCTATGTACACAAAAACACATGAAATGAAAACAAAATCCCCATAAAAGTGTTATGCTACAAACCCAATCCAACTCCAACAAGATGATGTATAACTGTATAGTCAAAACACCAATGAAGAAACCCAAACCCACCTTCCAAAGTAATCAAATGCTGGTAAAATCAAATAATGATGCCTAAAAACCATAAACAAACCAGTTTAATCCCACAATGCTTAATTATAATGCATCAAAAACAAAATAAATCAAAATAAATCAAATTCTTTGACATTATCTACACTGGTATCCAACACTGAGAAAACTAGGCCCCATCTAAATGCATTACTAACACACACCAAACCATCATTTTGATAACACTTTCATAATTATAAACTTCACCAACAGAAATAGTAAACACACACACACTCAAATCAACATTACCAAATAGAAATTATTTTCACATATAAAAATAAGTACTTCTAAAATAAAACTCCAAATAGGATGTTTATCAAACAAGGTTTAGTGATCATCTATATTATTTATTTCTAACATAAAAAATAAATTTATATAATATTAAAATATAATTTACCTAGATTATTCTTCCAATTAATGAAGAAAATCAATATTTAAAATAAAAAACCTTAATGTTCTATATAACATTTTTTAGATAATCTAAAATCAACGCAGAAGTATTATAAGATTGAATGTCCCCACATCCATATTATTTTGTGATGTCCACATGGTAATATCTATAATTCCAATCATTTAAGAATTCAAATACATCTATTTAATGATAAAAAATCTTGTTGACTACCATTATGATAGTATTTCAATATTTACATCTGTATCAATCAGTTTCCCAAATCGACATCATTTAGTTCCCAAAAAAATTATTTCTGTTACACAAAGAAATTATTCCGAAGCACATACGATGTATAAAAACTCATCATGAAAGAAAAATTCCCAAATTTAATTAAAAATATTATATTATTGAATAATTTATTATCCCACAACATTATTATAATTATTAAATTATGTGAATAATAATATACATCTATTTATATAACTTTTTTTAATTATGTATTATGGAAATGTCAATTTTTTTTCAGAACAAAAAAAAAATTATTTTCAAATATAAATTTTGGGTGACTGTTATTCTATTACTAGGGAATATATGGAAAATTTTATATAATCTCTATAAAAATTATGTATAAAAATATTTATAGGTTGTTTGTCCTTATATATATATGTGAAACATAATTAATTTCAGAAATCCAAATCCAAATCTTAAAAAGAGACTTATGATCGAGTAAATAAATCTCACATATCTACCTCAAAAAAGAATTTAAACTTATGAATTATTTTATAAAACTCATGGAATTATTTCCCAAATCATTATCATATGTTATTAATAAAACCCACACATATACAAATAAATAATAGAAGAAAAATTATATTTCACTATGCAGCTCACTGAAAATTTATGCTTGAGAACCGTTCAAGTTACTCTTATTTATCATTGTGTTTGCGAGGTTTTTATAAAATATAGTTTAATAATATATATAAGAGTGATTTAAATATTTTGGTTACTATATACACCTTGTATTAAAAATTATTTATACCTTTCTCCAAGACTAATTAACCTACAACTTCATAATACTCTAGAATCTACAAACTCCACAATTCAGTTTTACCCAAAAAAACATCTATAATCATTCTATACCAGCAAAATTAATATAAAACTATAAATAAAACTAAAAAATATTCAATACATTATAAACTTTTTAAAATACAATTCTATTAAATTTTTAATGTGTTTGAAGTCAAAAAATTTTTATTATCAACCATGACTTCTGTGATGGTTGTCCCATTACATTCTAATTAAGATAAAAATTATTTAAGAGTAAAACAATTCCTCAACAGCATCCATGTTTATTTAGGTATAAAATTTTCTATTCATCCATGATAATCACATGGTTTTAACTTCATTAATATTGAATAAATTTTTTAATCTTCATTATAGATATTTAATATAATACAGTATTAAAACTCTAAGGAACTACTCACCTAACATAATTTTTTTGACATTAAATAAATATCACTAAATATTTCAATGGGATGAAAATAATTAATCATAATAATAAAAATATATAATCATTTTAATAAAGTAACATTAATCACCAATGCCCAAGGTGTTCTATATATGTCAGCCAACGTTAAAAATTTATCATATATTACCATCATTCATGTAAATTTCATACAATATTAGACTAAAACATTCCTACGTACTCCAAAAAACATACATGATTCACTTATAAATACATATTATAATGACACGTATTAGAATAAAAAATATTTTAAAAAATAAAATATTACAGAAATTGGGTTATAAAATACTCATCTTTTTATTTTTTATCAACACTAATATCAAAAATGATATAAAATATGTATTTTTCAACTGCATTCTATGTAAACCATTTAAAAAATAAATAAAATGTTTCTTGAGATTTAGTAGATGAAAATAACAAAATGTAATGTTACGAAATTTATCACACCATATATATACATATATCAGTCATTCTTGTGGTATAACATAAGAGAGACTAATTTATAAAATATTTTCTTATCAATAGTAAAACCATGATATGAAACCAAATAAAAACATTCAGTCAAAATTTATAAAATTTATAATCACTCACATTAATTAACTCAAAACATTTAATTATTAATACAAAATAATATCACATAAATGTTCCCCTTGATGATTACTTATAACCATTTATAGTAAATAATGAATAAAACAAAATGGGGAGAAAAATAAAGAAGAAACCTTATAGGAAAAAATGGTTGAATCTAATTTGAAATCTCAACTTATATGTAGACCTTATTGGAAGTGGATTTTATTTCATGCTCATGGATCTATCAACATGAAATTTAATTAAGTAAAATAGTCATATTATCTTTTCTCAACTCCATTATAACATTTATTCACCATCTTACCTATTTTTAATGTTTTAAATAAAGTGATAGTTATTTTTTCTGATTCACAATTACATTAAAATTCCTCTATTATAATTAACTTGTTTACTATCCCTATTCAATGATTACAATGAATTATATTCTTTAATGTATATTGAACATGTATACTAATATAAGAACAGATTCATTAATTATTACATGAAAAATAAAAACTTTTGTTCTCAATGATCATGTTATCACAACCATATATTTTAGTATATTCACTAAAATACTAAACTTTCTAAAATTATTTTCATTTAAATCATGAAAATTGTGTGACTGAATTAACAGTTTTAGTGTCACCCCCTTAATAAATATACAATATTACGATTTTATAATATTTTTCCAATTTCTATCCACTCAAACACCATTTATTTTTTAATGGGATATGACAAAAAGTTAATAGATCCAATTTTATTATAATTATAATATATTGGATTATGTAAAACATATATCAAGTGAGAGGATACACCATTTCACCAAGTCTATGGATTATCAATTTTTCAATAAATTAATACAACATTCACCATATTTCCCTATTATTTGATGAAATTGTCTATTTTAATTTTTTCATATATATGATTACGACTTAATTGAGATGGTATGAATATAATACAATCATTATATGGTTAAATTTAATGACTAGTCATACAATAAAATTCATCTAAACAGTCAATATTTTTTTCACTTCAATCTTCATGTTATGTTGATATTGCTTATAATTTTTTTAAATCTACTAGTTCGTTTGACTCTTAGACACATTATTTATAAATATTTAAAATAAAGACAAGTTATAATCTTTTCTATAAGATTTTTAGCTAAACAAACCATAACATCAAAAAAATTGTAAAACCTATTTAACTGATATAAATTATGAATTTTAATTGTTTATAGTATATCATTATTTTCAGATGTAGAAAGAGTTAATTTCAATTATAAATTATTATTAATCATAATTACATGGATTTTTTTCCTTGAAATATCATTCAAATAATATTTTCAATTGATTTTCATTAAATTTGTCATTAAAATTTTACATTCTCAGTGACAAGTGTATTGAAATCATGGTTAATTTTTTTGGTTTACATCTAAACTTAGTAAATTTCATTCTCATCTTTTCAACCTTATCAAACTATATGGTGTCATTTTGAGACATGATATCCATAATATTCAATTTATCAATATTCCCAAAATTTAACCTCTCAACGTATTTGACTAGACGTTATTTATAAACCTATACCTGATTACAATTTTAGAGTGCATTTTAAAATGTTCTATTATAACCATTAGTATTTTAATCATATTAAAATCCATATTTTCACCATTCATATTGTGTGCACTTTAGATGATTCAAATTTTGTGGTATATATATATATATTTGGATATTTCATTAATCATTTTATAGTTCACCCTCTTAATATCCCTGAACCATGAGGGCCTTTTAAGAAGATTATTTTTCAATTCATTTCCATAGTAGATGTTCCCACTATAAAAATTGTATTCTTTAATTGATATAATATTCTATCTTAATAACATGTATAATATGTCTATCATTCCAATTTTTTAATATAAATTAATCCTATAACAATATTCTTTATTAGAATATTTATCCACAACAACGTAATCATAATATTAATTTTTTTTCAATGGACTCCAGATAGTGGAAAATCCAAACTATTAAAATTTAAATAATTTCATTGGTTGTTTCCATATACCCATTCGTATTTCACAGGTGACATTTCACGATATAATGGATAGATTGTCAAAATTTTCATCCACACTCTCCTCTTCATCATAATAAATATTCTCATATTTTCTCTTCATTCTCTTGGAAACAATAAAATAAATTTTAATATAATTATTAAATCGTTTCTAATAGAATTTCTTCTTATTATATCAATATTAAATAGAGTATCATAAAAATGACCAATGGTGATTTAATTGAGATCATTATATTAATGTTATAATCTATGGTCACAAAAAATGTCTTGGTAAATCCTTATGAATTTATTTACCAAGTTAATGTCATCAAGAATTTTATTAGATCTTATGATGGTGATTAAAATTAATTTATTTCTAGAAATTAATTCATCACCACATTAACCATCTTGAACATTAAAAATTTTAAATACACTATATATATATATATATTCGAATACTACTCGTTCGCATAGTTGATTTATTAAAAAATATATAAAAAATTTATAATATATCATTATTAGTTCCTCAACACATGCATTTTTAATAGTCATTCATAGATTATGAGGATTATGGATAATTAACTATATTTTCTACATTTTTAAGATTTTTTATATCAAATTAAATCCAAGGAAACACCATTATACACATAAAAATAATTCAAGAATATAAACATGAACATATATTCTATATGGGATAAGTTATAACCCCACTCTCACTATACATAAATGAATTTATTTTCCATCAGATGTTATAATCCCATTATTATTATATATTATGTGTTCATCAAATATAATTTCAATTGTGATCAATATGATAAATCCTAATATTTGACACTAAGATAGAGAATAAAATAAAAAATAATTAATATAGGGATGGTGTATAATGAACCAATCTATTTAGACATATTATTACATTATTTAAATCATAATTAACTATCAAATACAAACAAAGGATCTTAATGTCAAGTGTCTTTAGATGATTAGGTACATAATGGTAAAAACATTTAAAAAAGATAGAAAAACATTATATTAACTATCCATAATAATATACTAACTTATTTTGAGACCTTACACATGCATAGGATAACCTGTGGAACTCATAGAAAAAATGGATAAGGTGAAAATCCCAGTAAGGAAATAAACATAAGAATAAATCTTATCCCATGGCTTAGAAGAAATATCAAGATGACATAAAAAGGAATGGAATAAGAATAAAAAATATGGAATAATAACATATAGATAATGGGATTATGCTATCAGAAAATTATATGAATGTGGGACAATATAAAAAATAACAGAAGCATGATTCAAGTTAACATCCCAAACCCCTGCACATGGATAACAAAGTACTATAATGGTATTTAGTTCACTTCTTATCCCATCATAAAGTCTCATGAGACTAAACATTACCCACTACATTGGAGGGCTATTTTGGAGCATCAATAATAACATATTCATTCATATGTGTTCCACATGAATAATCAAGCATAATGGTTACCAATGGAAAGAATTAGAGATCATAATCCTGTCATAAGGAATAAAAAGGGATGATCATAATGGTAACCTTGAAAAAATAGAATTGAAGAAAAAATGGACATTTATGATGGAAAATTTGTATATATCAGAATTTGGGATGTCAAATTTATGTGAAAACATGTAAATGAATATTTAAGAAACATAAAAAATGAGACATTTTAGTGCTCTTTTAAGAAAATACTAATGATTATTTAAAGAAAAAATTAAATATAATATTTTAAAAAATTAGAAATTAACTAAGAAATATTTTCATGATAAAATTATTTATTTTATATTAATACTTTTTGATTAGAGAAGGTTATTTATGTTAATTTAAAATAGGTAATAAATTGGGAAGTTCTCTTAAATTGGATTTTCTAATTTGGAGGTATTGAGAAGTATACCTTATAAAATAGGTACTTCCCAATCAATGAAGGATGAATGGATTTTTATACATATGTTTAGACAATATTAAAATAATATAAAATAATTATACTCAAATAATAAGGAAATAAATTGGTTTTAAGAGAGTGAAATAATAACCCAATTGTAATTGGGAGGTTCATAAGGCATTCGTTACCTGATATCTGAAAGTGTTCTGTACGTTCACTTAATGTTCTAGATAATGAAATTATATTAATAAATAATTCAATTTTGATTATATTAAATATTTATTTTATTTATTAAAATTTTATTATGTTCATTTGTGGAATTTTTATTGAGTTATAAGAATCAATTTCATCATTCACGAGTGTTTGTTTCCTTATGTTTCACGATTGGTTCACCTGTATACATTTATGAAAGAACATGTTAAATTGGAATAGTTAGCCATAATTAAAAATATATATTTTAAATTAAATTATTTCATACTATACTGTATTATATATCATTTTTTATACATATTATGATGAATCATTAGGTAAAATTTTAATGATAATAATTTAGATTTTTTTGGGAGTTTTTTCGATCATCACACCCCTATTATTTTAACTAATTAATATTATGTATATACAATTTTCCCAGAACACCAAATAAGATTTTTTATTAATTTTAAAATCATTATTAATGATTATAATGGTTTTATTACCAATCATAAAGGTGGTATTAGATAATTAAAAATCGACTTCCATGAAGGTGTTGAATTGACTCTGCACGGACGATATTTCCATTTTTTTAATGAAAGGGGAATATAAGAGAATTTATATTGGATATGCCAATAACATAAAAAATACATTATATAAAAAATACTGGAGTTATCATGCCACCTTGGGATTGGGAGGTGAGTAATGGATAATAAATGAAATGAAATTGAAAATAATTAAAAGAAAACAAAACAGGATTTTACCTATAGAATTTCATCACCTTTAGAACATCCATTTGGAAATTGGGTATGGAAATTTGTTGACAAAGTATGATCCTTGAAGTGGGGCAGTGAAATGGGAAGATTATTACATATAATATGTCATGATGAAATGCATTAGAGGTCTGAGGGGAAGGTGTTGAGAGGTGTTGAATTTACAAGGGGATGAGAGGGATGTTTTTATTAGATCATTAATTTGTTTTCTATTTTTGATCAATATAATAAATACTATGGATTATTATTACTATGGAAAGTAACTATTGAAACTAATTTCAAACCAATGAGTTCATACAACATTCATGACTAAAAAATTAATGTATTTGTATTAAAATGTTAAATATCAGAAGTTATAGTATTTCAAAATACACAAAAAATAAGCTATTATAGAAAAATTTCAAATATTCTCCCTAAAAATGGTTTGATGAGTAGAATTAAATAAATTACTCTAATTATGAAAATAATATTATAAATTTAATAAATTTAATTTTTGAATAAAATAATAATTTTTTCTAAATGAATGATTTTTGAATTATAACATATTTTATGATACTTAGGAAAATTAATTAATGTCACACAAATTTACATTATAGTTATAATAAAACGAAATATTAATTTATTAATATATTTTTTTTTAAAAATATAATATATTAAATAATTATATTATTTATAAAATAGTAAATAAGTATTTATGTTTTATAAAAAATATCAATACTTAATTTATAATTTTAAAACATTTACTAACTTATACCATTAAAAATATGTATCATATTATCACTTATAAGATTTATATTTTATAAATTTCATTGGTTATGTTACTATTATATTTTCCTAAATAATACTCATAATGGTAACATTAATATTCCAATGGTTAAGTAACTATTTCATCGGTATAAGTTCCTTAATTTGTATAAATAACTCTTATTTCATTCATTCCACATTATGAAAGTTTGTATTTTGTTTTCTTTGTTTCTTATCATTTAAACTATGTTACTTAATTTTAAGAAGGGAAAATTTAATTGATATAATTTTTTGCCTATACATTATTCGCTCTAATGAAATTTCACCTTCGATATTTCATGGTACATACTTTGGTGAATAAAAGTGAGGTTATATCTACATTATCACTCTCTCATTTTCTAATGTTTCCACCCCATACATATGGTTATTTCTTAGTAAGTTGACTAGTTGGGTAGTCTTATGTGTTGAAATTAATCTCTATGGTCTATGATTTTCCCTAGATTCTCTTCACATGATAGTTCTTCCTCTAGTTCTACCACCTCTGAATTCAAAACATCTAAGTGATATGGTGTGTACTTCCTCAATAGGGATACATAGAATACATCATGTTCTGGAGACATAATAGAAGTAAGTTCTAGTTAATAGGCCAAAACATTAACGTAATCAAGACTCTCGAAAGGTACTATGTACCTTAGTGTTATCTTTCTATTCATCATAATTCTAATTATCCTATTCTATGGTGATATGTGGAGGGCTTCCAAGTCTCAAAACATAATACCTAGGTCGCATAGATGATTTTATTTATATCAATTATGTATTCTTTTGTATACCTTGATGTGGTGATGAATTAATTTCATTATTCCAACCATTTATTCAGCCATTTCATGTCATTACAGGTTACATTCACTAACATTATCCCAAAATGCTAGTGTTTTTCATCACTTACCATAATGAAATTCAGAAGGAACCATTTGGATGTTTGATCGGAAATTATATTTTTTATGAGAACATGACCACAAGAAGATGTTGGTCCCATAATCCTTTCATTTCCATAGGAAAAACTAAATATTTCTTTTAATGTATGAATATTCCACCAAGACTAGCCATCTGTTTGAGGGTGATAAGCCGTACTAATATTGAACACAGTGTTTTGAGCATGTTGGACTCTTTTCTAAATCATGGAGGAAAATATCATATCTCAATCAGATAAAATCAAAAGTCATAATCCATTTAGCCTTCCCAATTATCTATTACATATCCATTAATGTTGAAATCATTATAAATCTTCTCAAATTGTGAGCAAGTGTGACGTCTTTTTAAGATGATTCACAATGAACTATATATCATTATTTACAATTGATATATTCAGATGTCCAGTGAATAAAACCATGGTGACATTTTCCCATTTCCATATTTGTATGTGTAAAGGTTTCCTGAATCCATTATACATTTTCTTTTTCTCCATCACTTAATGACATAATAGGCACATTAAGGTATATTGAATGATCTCCTACTTCATATTTTCCCACCAATAATACTAATGGAGATCTTGATACATCTTTTAGTTCCTGGGGTAATATAAAAGTTCACCTAATATTAATTAGATATGGGATCTTTCATTATCTCTGTATTGGATGGTACACATTTTCAAACCCATATCTTACAAATCATTCATTATAAATTTTAATCATTGTTGATTTATCACTTATGATAGCATCCACATTTTTCTTAATTTCTTCACCGTTTCTTTAAGAATCCTTTATTTTTTCCAAGAGGGTTGGTTGGTAAATCCTTTGAAAATGTATTGAAGATATTCCTTAATTAATGATTCCCATTTCAATCCTTTAGAGTTATAAGATTATTTAATCCTTTTGAGTTTTCTTAATTAATAAAGTTGCAGGATCCTCTCTACTTAGACCATTCACCACATTATTTTCCTTAAAAATATGTAGTGGATTGAGAATTCATAATACTTAATGATATCTAACTATGTTCTTTACTTCATATTAAGATTAATTTCTGTGAATATATTTTTTTTTCTCTTATGATCATTATTTATTTCACAATCCTCCCCGTACATATATTTCCACCCAATTTTTCTTCATGAAGATCATAGATTCCAACTCTATATCATGTATGGGATTGTTTTACACATGAATTGTTAACTGACATAAGGTTTAGGATATCACTTTATCAGTTATAATCAGAATATAGAAAATACATTCATTGAAGCACGGTTTTTTCCACAACGAGTTCCCCACTTGTCGAAATAGCGAGTAATAGTGCCTCTAGAATAATCCCTTTTAACTCTTTGAAGAAGTATTCATAGTTAGTCATCCAGAAAAACTTTTCTCCCTTTCGAGTCATCTAGTTTTGTGGGATTGAAAATCATTAGGCATTATAAAAATATCTTCATCAATAACATTATAAACAATGGAAATTATGTATCTCTATTACAAATTTTGTGCTAGAATATTATCCAATTACATTTTTGATAAAACAGTGCACATATAATCCTTTCATGGTGATGAAATTCCCCACGAATGATGCTTCCTCTATCCAAAACACACATGTATTATACATTGCATATAGTTTATGACTTCAAAAAGTCATTAGCACAATATTTAAATATTCCTTGTGTTCTTCCTAACTCATAATTCATATCATAATATCATCAATTAAGTATACCAATTTTTTTTGAGGTAATCTCTATGGATTATATTATATATGTCCATAAAAATTACTAGTGCATTAGTGAGTCCAATAAGAATCATTATGAACTCACTGTGTTCATACCTTTTTCAAACGGTAGTATTGGGAATATCTATCTTCATCACCTTTAACTTGTGATATCTAGACTGAAGGTCCACCATAGAGAAATAGATGACCCCATAGTGTTGATCAAACAATTAATCTATCCATAGTAAGGGATAAATGTTATTTATCATTCTTTTCATAAGAGTATGATAATCAGTTTAAAGACCCATTGATCAATATTTCATCTTGACGAAGAAGACTGGCTCACCCCACAAAGAAGTAATCAGGCGTATAAAAATAATTATACAGATTATCCTCTAACTACTTCATCAGTTATTCAAAACCAATTATGGACATTATATAATTTTTCATGGATATTGGTAGTGATCCAATACAATGTCTAATTGATAAATTAACCACTTAGTGAGGAGTAATACTATGAAATTCATTGAGAAACACATCTGTGTTTTCCCACACAATGGTATTGTCTTCGAGCATGATCCTTTCCTTTTTCACAATCATTTGAGCTAGATATTAATTATAATAAATATATAATATCAACCATTGAGATGATTATTCTGAAAGATATTCATCCTCCTAGTTACACTTGTACAAAATTGTAGGATACTTTTCTATGTAATGAATGATCTCCCTTTCATGAAAAATAATGTTGGGCTTGTTTAAGGATAGAAAATAAATTCCCAATATAGTGTCAAAATCTACCAACTGAAGTATGACATGATTTTATGGGAGGTTCTATCCAAAAAAATTAAACATGGGTGAGTTATAAAAATTGGATGTAATAATTTCACCATTTGGTATTCTCTTAGATAACTCAACCCCCATATTTTGTGGTGGGGTTTTAATAGTTTTCAAAACATATAATATATTAAATAATTCATAGAACCGAATCAAATAACACATTTACTATTATTGAATGAATTACAAGCATACATGATACCACATCATTTTCTGGACCACCATAGTATTATTTTTAGAATATTACATTCCTTGTTTCCTTGGAGCTTGTTATTGGTCATTGGATATAAAAAACATTATCTTAGGAAATTGGTTCATAGAAATCCCTGGTCCTGCATAGGTGAAACTCTAAACAATTGGATGAATGTTGATATTCAACATCCATTATTCCTCCACATTTTTAGTATTTTTCATATCACATTGGAAATTTTTATCCAAATTCCCTTCTATTTCACATTTGAAGCACCACCTGGTTCCTTTTAGATTGCTCCCATAATGATTATTCCAAAAATTTTGACATGTGGGATATTGGGTTTTCATTACACCATGATATTTATATATTGATCCTCCCATATGAATCTACATTTATCACTTTTTATATGTAGGACCATGAGACCACTGAGATTATTTAATATCCATTTCATCCATAAGGGAACATAATAGAATCTACAAATAACTATCGAAGTCTCTAATTGGAAATGATTTTAATAAAAATATATTTAGTGCACTAAAAAAGAAATCCACCATGATTTCAATGTTCATGAAAAAATAATAGGTGCAACTTACATATATTGTGGAGATTTCTTTATTCAGCTTGATATAATAGTCTTACTTTTTCTTCAGTCCAAGGAACTCCCTATCTATCTTATAATAGAGTATTTGAGGAAAATATTTACTAAAAAACATTTTCTTTAAATCATCTCATATGATGGAATAAATTTCCTACATAGAATTTTTTTTCAAATAAGTGCCCACCACTGATTAGATTCTCTATAAAAACAAAAGACTGCAAGAATGAATTTCATTTGTACTGAGCACTAGATGTCACATACATTCTTTTCAGTGGAGTTAATCTATTATTTTTTTATATTGGGATCAAAGGATACAATAATCCTGGGAGGCCTTTGTATCATCAATTATTTTACCACATTATTTTATTTCTTATATGAAAGAGGTAGTTCTATATAATTGATGTTATTATTTATAACCTGACCTAGTTGATCAGGCACTTTTATCTAGTTTTGATCTCACATTCCCATAATATTTAGAATTTTATTTGATAAATTGTCTAATTTCTAATCTCATTGATTATTGGAAGGATTTATACTATATGAAGAAATTAATTATGATAAATAAAGTACAATTTAAGGGGCTTTCATACTTATATAATAAGATTATAAAAATGAAACATTTTATATAGAATAATAAACATGAAAAATGGAAAGTATATCATATATACTGATTTTCTATGTTTTAATATATGATATAATTGATGAAAGAATTATCCCTAGGTTTCTTACTATATTTATACAGTCATAATATATTAATATAAATATACCTTTCTTTGATACAAATTATAATTGCCCAAGAATTTTACACATATTTTTTCATGATTTTAAGCATAATTAGACATCAAATACAAACTAATGTGCATAATGTCTAGTGTATTTGGATTACTGGTTACATAAAAATAAAAAATATAAAAACAGAAAAAAATGTTATTTATCATACATAATGATCCTTTATCATCCTTTGAGACCATATATCTACAATGTCCAACCTTGGGAATACCTTGACAATAGGGACGAGCTGAAAATCCTAGTAAGTTAGTAAACATAAGAACAATGAATATAAAATGGGTTAAAAGGCATTACATGATGAAATTTAAAGGCATGAGACTTGAATAAAAATATAAAGTAATATTATATTGAACCTGGTATCATGTAATTAGGTAGTTATAGGGATTTCTAAGTAATATACAATATGACATAATCATGTTTCAAGGTAGACGATGTCCCATAGAGGAATCAGGTTCACCCCATATCCCAACATGACATATCAAGAGTCTAAAAATTATCTAATTAATTGATGTTTTATCAAGGTTATACCATCATATCATATTTTTGAATATGTGTTCCACAAGAATAATCAAGAATAATGGTTACCCATGGAATGAATTGGGTATAATAATCATTTAATAAGGCATAAAAAAAAGAATATCGTAATGGTGTCCATGATATAATGGACTTAAATAATTGTTATGCATTAATAAAGAAAAAATCAAAATATATCATGATATGTGATAATACAATGATCTAAAAAAAATTTAAAATGAGTTTTTGAGAAACATTACAAATGATATATTTTAGGGAAGTGTAAGGAAAATAATAAAAGGAATTTAATTTGGAAAATTATAAATCTATTAAATAAAACCTAAAATGAACCAAGATATATTTTTATTATAATATTATAGAATTTTTATGAATAAAGGTGTATTAAAATAGAATATTTATTATACAAGAAAATGGGTATGAAATTAGTAAGTTATCCTTAATCAGACTTGCTTATCACGATGAATTCTGAAAGGAACCAAATAAAAAATGATTTTCCATATCAAAAAAAGATGAATGGACCTGGATACAAAATATTGTAAAATATAAATTTAATAGGGAAGGATTATAAAATAATGTTCATGAATTAAATTGTTGTAATGAGAGATAAATCCAATCCCAATGGTAATTTGGATGTTTAGAGTGAATTTTTTTCCTATTGTTTGAATGTGTTATGAACATGAACATAATTTCCCAAATAATGAAATTATACTCAATAATAATCCAAATAGTATCATATTAAAAATGTATATTTTTATTATAATTTTACTAATTTCATTTATGGAGTTTGTGTAGAGTTATAAGACTCGATTTCATCAATCATGAGTGTTTGATACATAGTTTTTCATGATGGGTCCTCTTGTATACACATACCAACAATCATAAAAAATGGGAATAGTTAACCATGAATGAAATTACATTTTATTAATGAACAAAAATAATATTATGTGGTCTCATATATCATTTTTTCTATATAAGATGAATATATTTTAAATAAAATTTTAATCATAACTGTTTAGATGATTAAATATGTATTTATTATTATTATATGATACATTTATTTTATTAGTTAATATAATGTAAATATACGTGTTCCATAACACTATATAACATGTAATATTTATTTGAAATTATGGGTTAAAAAATAAATAGTTTTATTTCTTTTCTTGAAGATTGTATTAAAAAATGAAAACATCGTCTTTAAAGGTGGTTAAATGATACCTGAAAAACAATGTATTAAATTTTAGAACAAAAGGAGAAGAGAAGAGAATTGAGGGAGGAAATAACCTTAACATTATAAAATTACATTATATAAATGGTACTGGGGTTATAATTAATCAAAGGGGTAAGTTTTTTATGAGAGGATAATAAAAATAAATAAACTGGAAGGAAATCAAATGAAGACTAAATGGGATTTTACCTCTAGAACTTATTATCATTGAGAATCTCCTTGTGGAAGATGATTTTTTTGTTGAGACCAAATTATCCTTGATGTGGGGGATGGAATTTGGTATAGTATTGTACGAAATGTGGAAATTAATCAAGTATTTGTAGGTGTGAGGGGAATTCTTGATGATGGGTTGTGATTATCTAGGGATGAGAGGGTTATTTTTTATTAATTTATTCATTCTATTATTATTTTGGCTCAATACCATAAATAATGTGGATTCTTGTAACTAATTATAGTAACTAGATAATTTTTTATTTAACCAATGGTTTATTACATCATTTATGACACAGAAATTCATGTATTTTTATTAAAATTTTAAATATTGTAAGTTAATGTATTTCACTATTCACCAAAAAATCATCTATATTAGAAAAATTTCAATAATTCATCCTAAAATTTTTTTGATGCATAGAATTTTTAGATGTCATTAATTTTCTGAAAATAATTTTCAAAATTTTAGATATTTCCATTGTAACCAATATCATAATTTATTTATAAATTAGGATTTTACAATTATAATTGGTTTTATGAAACTTTGAAAAATTAATTAGTATCTAATAAAATATCATATTGTAATAAGAGAAAAAATATGAATATATGAATCTATTTTTTTGGAAATAATTTTTCATTTATATTAATATATTAATAATAAAATTATAAATAAACATTTTTGTTTTACCAAAATATCAACACTTAATTTTTCGTTTTTGAAATATTTACATTCATATAACATGAACTAAATGTTTGATATTTACACTTATAAGATACATAAATTTGGTTTATAATTTAATTGTTTAGGTTACTATTCTGTTGTCCATATTACTATTCTTAATGGTAACATTACTATTCAAATGGTAAAGTTAATATTCCATTAGTATAAGTTCTTCTATTTTTGTAAATACCTCGTATTTCATTAATTCCACATTTATGAGGATTTTAATTTTTTATATGTGATTTTATTTGGGTTATACTATACAACATAAATATAAGAAGGGATTATTTCATTGATTGAATTATGGGCTGTTATAGAGAGAGTGTGTTATAAATATTTTATTCTAGACCCCCAAAACCTCGGTTATTCATCAATGATATCACTGAATCGATCTCATATATAAATAAAAAGTAATTTAGGAAATTTTATAATATGGTATACATCAAATAATTCTGAAATTTTTTCCAGTTTATGGTTATTTTTATTCGACACACCTGAAGTAGTAAATATATTTACAAGTAGAAGCTACAAGATTTTTTATATCCTTAAACGAACTATAGTTGTTAGATAAAAAAATATAAACAACACTAACATGTTAGTTTTTATAATTTGGAACCATCGTTATATTCTTTTCATAATGACATGTTTCGTTGGATTCTATTGAATTATGATAAAATGCATAAGATTCGGTCTCCCATAAAAATTTTGAGTTTGATATTCTTCCTCCATATGTGGAAATCAATAGAGGATTCCAGTTATGTAGTATAAAATTTACATGAATATAAGAAGAATTATACCTTATGATAAATTAACCATAGTCTGCTCATCTCACTATTCTATTATGGCCTATTTAATCTATATAAAATAATATGAAAGATGATCAAAGTTTAACTTATTCTTTTTATCCCATTAATATGGTCGGAGTCTCATAGAAACATTGTACCTATCATTTTATTCAATGAAGAAATGTATTTTGAATAAAAAATATCATTCACACACACTAACATCCTCTTATTCTCAATGTCTTATTTCTATTATTAATCAATATTAAATTCTCACATCTAAATAATGAAAATTCAAGTAATATCCTAGAAATAATTATTGTATTATTTTAAAATACCATGACAATATCATTTGAAAACACACATAATTATGTTAATTCAATAACTCGTCTTTTTGGAATATATACATTCATCATAAATTAACTTTTACCAAATATAAATGATCATCTCAATATAAAAAGATTAAGAACATTGTAAAATTATTAATAAACTGTCAACTGATTATGATCCTCTCATGGATAATATCCATGATTCCAAGAATTCACAAATTCATATGTATCTATAAATTGTTAATCAATGATGTTTACAATTTTTATGTTACTGTATTTATATTAAATTATTTAGCGACTCTTCCTCACGTCCTTCTCAATTAATTCCAGTCAAAATAAAAATTTAAACACTGAATAAACATATAATGAAAACCTTAAAATATAGAAACTAATATTAGGAAATTCCCTTCTACCTCAATTATCATATCCATCATTAATTTTATAAATTAAATATAATAATAAAACACCATCATATTCATAAAAAAATATTCGTTAATTACATTAAATTTAAATCTACCTACATACTATATATATTTTCAAAATAACTCAATTTCGAGAAATTAAAAATAAATTATGTATCATATTGTATCTTGAGATAACACATATATAATTAATGGAGAATTTTTTTATCATTTGTCTTTATCTTTTTGTTAATAAAATTATCAACATACATCTTTGATTTTTACCCTTATTTATGTCAACTACTCTATAAAATTTTCCAAAGTCAAAATCCATATCTCACTAATGATTATTATCTATTACTTAATGAATTAAAACACATGTATCAGTTATTTTACATCCTGTACTACATTTTCCAATATTATTCATCAATGTTCTATTGAAAAATTATTCATTATCATAAAAATATTCAAACAATATATGTTATTGTGAGGATATATACTCTAGATTTTTTTTACTCTTATGAATCATTCAAGGTAAATATAACGTGTTAAATTGTTTATGGAATTTTCAATGATGTAACACTCTATGTGACTATTATATATCGAGATATTTAAAAAATTATAAAGAATAATAATTTTTTAATGTAACTATTAATTATATATTCCACTATGTAATCTAGAGAAACAAAAATATCTATAATCATCATGAATATATAAATGCATAGAAATCATAAATTTTGATCTAAAAATATATCATAAAATTTGTTTCTAGTAAAATTAAATTAATAATATTCATATAAATTCATAAACAACTAAATTATAAAAAATAGATATATTTCTAAGTTATTTGTAGCATTAATTAACAAAATACATCGTCACTGTCAACTTAGGCTTCTAATATTTTTGTATGACAACATCCCAATTATTGTATCTCCTAATAATGCATCAAATAATTTATTTAAAACCACTCATCAATATCTATATATAAAAATAGTCTTCATAATTGATAATCACATGAATGGTTCTTTATCGTAATACCATCAATATTAAAAAAATCTCAATTGGGAAATGGTATCTAATAATATGTATAATCCATGGAACTCATAATGTGAAAAAATAAATTTCAAATAATAAATATCACATCAAAAATTCATTTTGCGGAAGAATCATGTATAACACATTTTTCAATAGATATTAATGGTGAAAAACTCACATTTATCTATATACTCCAAGGTGTTAATAATCCATCATAGAAAATTCATAACATAATAAATGTTGAATAATCTCTTGGGTTCTTCCCTCAATATTACCGTAAAATATTTTATGTACTTAAATATTCATCAATTATTCTCATCTCAACACTTTTTTAAGTTATTATTACTTATTTATTATGTATTTATAATTAATACACCTTAGTACCAAATAACATTAATAGTTTTATCATTTCTATTTTGATAATTATTTATTTCATAATGATAGTAATGTTTTACTATCCTCCAGACAAGTATCTCTATATAACATCCTTTCATTTGACAAATCTAGGATTAATGGGGTTTCTATGAAACATTTCATTTCACTTATTTTCCAAATGAAAATTTATAATGGAATTCTATTATTCTAATGGGGTTTGATGAATTTAATTGAATAGAATGTGGGTGTTACATGGGTTTTTATAATTATGTATAAAAAATTATAGTTCATGGTCATAATTCCTTTGTGAAAATTATACATGGATTTATCTTAAGAACAAAGAGTTTTAATGAATATTTGAAATTAGTTTCTTTATTCTAAAACCATGGTTTTATATAGGGTTCAAAGGTAGGATAAAAATTCCATGAATATAAATAAATTATTCATTTAAATTTTCATTTCATATTTTATTTTGAAGAATGTGTATAAAAATAGAGATTATATTTTTTTATTGTCAATAAATTCTTATATTTGAATTTGACCTTATTTTTCAATCAAAAAATGAAGCGTCAAAATATTATTTACTATGTTTAAAATATAGAATTTTTTCCAAGAACTATAATATGATTTATTTAAATTTCATTAAATTTTTGAATAGTTATATTTTTTCTGATATTTTCATTGGGGTTATGGTATCATATTCAATGGTTTACATGGTATCCTTCTATTTTAGGTGGGAGATTTCAGATGGGTGATACATGATCTATTATTGCACTTTTTCTTATGTACCTAATAATTATCACTCCCATGATAGGGGATTTTTAATTAGTGATAAAAAATTTTATTATTAAAATTTGACATTTAAGTTCAGATTAGGTAGGTACGTGTTCTTTTATTGAGGTATTGGGTGATCCTATATATGAATTTGGTTTTAATCCCATGTTTTTCAATATTTTTCTAGGTTATCTCTTATATTCAGATATATATAATATATTTCATTTATGATGTGACCTATCCTATGTTATTGATTAATCATCTTATGTTTTATATTATATTTTGTTTCACATCATTGTGTGATTTAGTATATATATTATGTGAGTTCTATGTATCATGAATCTATTTTTGTTGAAAAAAATATTTTCTCATTCTACACCGACACTCATTTTAATGTTGTGAGAATGAGGTATTAAAAATAAAACGCAACAAGTTTTATTTACATCTATATAATTTTTTTTAAATAGTGATTAAATAATATTTTGTAAATGTTTATAAAAAATTATATAGAATGATAAATTTAAATCATGATAATTCATATCCCACTATATATAGACACACTTATGTGTATGTAGAACATTTTTCCTTTAATCTATTTGGATATTATACATAATGGTGTCTATAAAAATGTTTTGTAATGAAACATGTTGGTTCATTCCATATTAAATAGATTTGAGAATCATATGACCTCAATAAAGCCTCCACTGAAACAAGAAGTTGTCGATTAGTTGTTGGTGACTAATAATATCAAGGGGATACCATACCACTTCTTTGGTAATATAAAAATAAATATGAAGTTATAATAATATAAGTCATGAAATAAATATGAATCATTGAATTAATATATTGACACGAATAATAAATAGAAACATGTTTCACAAAAAAAATTCATTGTTATAAATGTTATGAAATACACAACAACATATATAATATCCACCATTGGATTATTGAATACATGGAAATACAAAATCATTAAAAACAAAAAATATGTTCGAGGATCATAAAATATGTCCCTATTCCATGACTATATCCATCCTCAAAACTCAGTACTTTCTAGATGGATAATTTATACATCCTAAGACACATGCCTTTCTCCTGACCTATAACCATACAGTCTACTCTAGATCCCAATGAGGCCCAACCAATTAAGCCCCAACTTTAAGCATTAAATTATCATGAGTTTTATGTCATAAATTTATTTCATTGCATTTTTGTATCACTTTAGGATTAATGTTTTAAATAATTAGAACATAACTCATACATAACAAAACCATAAAATTAATAGTACACACACACGATTACAATACATTTACCCCATAATATAAAAGATTTAAAATAGAGAATGATTAATTTTCATGGAAAATATCCATAAAATTAAACATGATTTCCTCATTTCCCTAACCCATCCTTAAATTCAAAGAAAATCAATAAAATTGTTGTATGAGCACAAATTCTCATTAACTGATTAAAAAAAAAGAAAAACCATTTGTCCAATGAATAAATATAAACTCATATATTTCTTACCACAATCTTCATTATTATTTATCTTGTGAAATAAAAATATTTCATATGAAAAAACAAAATTTTCTCAAATAAAATCATTACAACCTATAGAATAAATTAAAACAATTATTGGGAAGTTTGAGAATTATAATAATAAAACCATTTCAAAACCAGTTTAATATGAATTACCATAAGTCCAACTTCCAAATTTATAATGACCCAATGCATTGGAAATCTGAAATGGGGATCAATATACATAAAAGATATATCAGGATCACCCATGTTCTATAATGAGGCTCAATACTTCGTATAATATATATCCCACTCACCCAGTTGTAATGAGAAATAATGGTGCACAACCATTCATATAAGTTATATCAGGCTCACCTATGAGATTAAATGGGGTTAAAATATTCGTATAAGATATATGAGGCTCACTTGTTTCATATAATTCTCAAGAACTATATCATTAATAAAAAACATTCATCATAAAATCCTTTTTTGAAATCATTTAAACTCTTATAAAAAATACATTCAAATAAAAATACCACCTTCTTTTAAAAAAATTCCATTACCAAAAAACCATTTTTTAAAAAACATTTTCAATATAAAAAATAATAAAAAATTTAAAAATGGATTTTCATTTATAAAAAAATGAAATATTTCAAAATAATATTGAAATAAAAAAAATAAAAATTGAGACAAATAAGTCGGTACTTCCATGTACGTTAAGAATAGAATATTCCTTTCTCATTTGTAAACACACTCCCTAGAAAACACATAAAAATATTCCATTATAAATGCATTAAATTAAAGTAAAAATTACCTATAAAATTAACTTTATAAATATTTTTTGTCCATATAAAAACATTATTAAAAGCATTTAAATAAATGGGAATGGTATAAAATTTTTTGGAAGGAAGACCCTAAAAGATTGCCATTTTAAAAAAAGTAATTTATTGAATGAGAGACACATGAATTATAAAAATAATTAAATAATAACTATAAAAGACATTAAATATCATGATAATAGATAAAATCATGATATAAAATTGTAAATGCATTGTATATACACCTTATTAAATATTAATGGTCTCTAACACCAAGATATGCCTTTATAAAAGGAGAACGAGAAAAAATCCATTACCCTGATCTTGATTATTCACGTGTCTCATTACCAACCTGAGTTATAATCATATGTTATCATTTTTACTTTATTTATAAAAAAATAATGTTTAAAATTTATTGTATTTCACATATTAACAAGTTATATATAATTTTATAATCAATAACATTTATTTCAGATATCTTGACCATATTCGACATCTGTGTAAAAATGAATTTTGTATATTTAATATTGTTAAATATTTTATTATTTAAAAATTTATACAGTAATAATAATAACGTACTCATAAGAATTATTATAAAATTATTATTTTTAAATCTATTCCTTGAAACATGTTATGAAAAAATAAACCAGCACTGCAATAATGGGGTTAATAGGTCGTACATACACATGAGTAACACTTTTATTTTTCAATGATAATTATGTAATGAATGAATGTAAAATTTATCATTATTGAATGATCAATATAATATAAAATAATTTTTATTTATTTAGATATATCATTCTTGTGATGGGGTGTTGAAAAAAATGAATCACATCCTTTCTACTAGGTGGTAGTCCACACATCAAAAAATAACATTATAACATTTTCAATGTCTAAAAAGGTAAGTAGAAAATTAAATATAAATTTTTCCAATAAAGTTAATTATTTCATCAATATAATTATTATTTCATGTATATAAAATATATTCATTATAGTTAACCTTATTACCTCACACATCACTATTTAGTGAAAAATGCTTCAAATCATATCACAAGGTGGTAGTCTGTCATACAAAAGGCTGATGTTGTTGTATTCCATTCAAAAAGGAATATAAATAGGATTTAATGTTAGGACGAAGATAGTGTGTAATATTATCATATTTAGGTATTTTCATTTGTTACTAAGGAATTTTGATAAGAAAACAATTGACCACACTCTGTATAGTGGATGATCAGACATATCTTCATTCTTAAGGAATTAGAATCACCATGATTAAGAATTACCATTTTATTTACAAGGAATGATGTTTCCTAATGATAATTAATTGAAAATAATTTATTTGGAAAATTTTACGATGCTAAATGGGATATATCAATGGTTGTATGTCACAAGAGATGGAGTTCGTGGTGAAATGATATGACTGATAATCAATCTGGTTTATGTTTCTAAGCCATATTTTTATGGTGGAACAGTTTCCCAGTTTAGGCTAATATTTTGGGGTCCAAAATCTGCAGGATGGACGACATCGAAAAAATTGGATTTTGTTGAAGGAATTTTTAAAATATGGAAAGGCATTAGTTATGAGAATATTAGGCTTCACGAATGGTGGTTTGTGAAGGGGTTAAGCTTCTGATAGTGATCTCCATGATTACAAAAATCATCACAATTGGTGATGGTAATACCCATGACTGCAAGAAGTGGAGCCTCCCAAGCGTGCAATGGTAAGATTACGATCTACGCGATAATGAAAAAATGAAATGAACATCGCGAATCGAGGACCACCATTAAGATATTTTCGAGTGATCCAATAAATGTGATGGATGTAGTGGAACAAATTGAATGAGAGATCCTATAAATATATTGAAAAATATATTTCATTTGAGTCAAAAATAATATATAAAATATAGAATCGCAGTGAATTTTTAAAGGTAGAGGAGATCTATGAATCTTGAATTCTATGTGATCATGCATATCACAAAAAAAACTATAGAAGTATTGAATGATTCAAATGCTTCTATGTAATTGGTTCTTTGTTATAATGGGATATTCCAAATTTTCATAGTGAGATTTTAGAAGGTAGTGAGTTCCATGAAGGTATGTTGGTTCATGGAGGTTTAATGTTTCATGAGGGATCCTCATGAATAATATTTCTGAATACACTATTTCAGTGAGAACAACTTTCAAAGAATATAAATTCAGGTCTAAGAGAACATGGAAAATCATAATTGGGTATCGAAATAAGTATCATTACAATGTACAAGAAGTTATTACCACATTATGGTTGGGAAAGACAATAATTTTTCTGAAAGAACAAAATTTTGGAAGTTGATCCAGAAGAACTGCAACATTTTAATGCATTATTTTGTTCTAGAATAATTTAATACACTATTGGATTGTTTTCATAGTGCTATATGAGTGAAAGGGAACATCATACTCATTTTATTCTAAATAAAAGGATTGTTTTCAATTGGATTGTATGGTATTTTATTGTTTCTAAACCATACCAAGGATGTAGCTACCCTTATGGAGTAGTGAAAATTGTAATTTTTTGATTCCTATCAATGTGTGGTTGAATTTTGTATAGAAAAAATAATAATTCATTAACAGATTGAGGTGGTTTCTCAATAAATAAGGAAACATAAATGAAAAAAAAGTTCACTGATTAACCCCCTCCTGAGCCAGTGAAACTTGAATCCTTGCTGGGAAATTTCAATTGGTATCAGATCAAAGCTTCCCTTGGTTTATTATTTTATGATGTCTCGAAGGGAATTTGTGATAGATAATATGAATTTCATGAAAAATAAGAGGATTCTGATATTTAATGGAATTAATTACCATTTATGGAATGATAGAATGATTCCTTATCTTGTGTCTCTTAGGTATGAAGTTATTGAATCTACAATAGATTTCTTTTCATATATCAATGACCATGTTCCTATTACACCTATTGATAAGAAGAATCATAAGAATGATGATAGAGATAAAAATTATTTACTCTCCTCAATTTATAAAAGTGACTATTAATAGTCAATGCTCTTTCCAATACTAAATGTATCTGGGATAAGCGAAAAAAATCTATGTATTAAAAAAATGAGTGAATGAGGAAAAATATTAAATCTTGAGGCTGAGGATTGAAGATTCTAAAATTACTGAGTTTAAATCTATAGAAATCATTTTTACCAGGGAAAATGATATTGTCAGTACTATCACGTGTCTGGGTGAAAAGTTGGAAAATTATATAGTTAATGAAAAATATTATGAAATGTTCTGGACATTTTAAATGATAATGTTTATTTATTGTAATATAGATACCCTCGAACAATTTTTTGGATGATTGGTATAAAAGTATCATTACTAATGAAATGATAATAGATATGACTATGAAGATAAAAAAACTAATAGATAAATATATTTCAATTCCATATGTAAATAAAAGAATAATAAGTCTCTTTAGGAAGATACTTTTTTTGACACTTACTCATAAAATTTGGAATGTAAAAATATTAATGAAATCTTATGCTTATTTTTATAAAATTTGAGAAGAAGTATATATAAATAAAAAGGGAAACATCTGTTTAAATGTTTAAATATGGAGTCATTGGCCACATTATGGATACTTTCCCTTAAATAATGAAAGAATATTAATTTTATGAAGATGAAAGAAGAATAAGAAGGACATTGAAAAATGATAAATAAAGACAAATATTATTCTAGTGGTATGGATAAAAATTACTACATATCTGAAATGAGAATATTTTTTTCCAATGATTAATAAGAATTATTTAGTGATGTTGAATATGAAAAAAAATCTAATGAGAAATATAGATATAATTATTTTATTGAAATAAGAAAAAATGTTGATTTTTGAGCCATTAATTCTGATGAATATGAATCTCAACTTGAATCTCATTTGAAAGAAGAGTTGAAATAATTTCAATGAATCATTAAAGTGGTTTTAAAGGAAATGGAATATTGAAAAACTAAAAGCCCTACTAAAAAAATCAAGAAGGATTCCTTAATGAGAAATTCAAGTTATTAAAATTTATTCATTATCTAAATAATTGTCTTGATGAATAATAGAATTTTAATAAACATTTTAAAGTAATGTAGAAGGAAAAAAGAAGAAGAGATGTAACTTGTCAAAAAAATTATAAAGATGAATATAGGGATATATGTTTAAAAAACATTATATTAGATGTTGGGTAATGTTATTGTAAAGATAAAGCATGGAAGGATTAAAAAAATTATACTCAATGTTTCCGGAGAATATAGATATTTTTTATAAGAATAATAAAGTTTTGATAGTTATGTACATTTCCATGATTAACAATGTGGAAAATTTAGATGTTTTTGAAAACCTTATATTTAGAAACTTTTCTATAACATATAATTATAATGAGGATAAAAATAAATATGAGGTGAATAAGGAATAGTTTTTTGAAATTTGGAAGTTTTGTGATCAACAAAGATCTATTATGAAATTCGCTGAGAAACTTACTCAAAATTTCATTCAATCTGATTTTTTTTGATGAAAATACTATTTCTAGGGATATTGTTTGTATTGTGGTGGATTTGGACCTATTGAAAATATGTATTGCTCTAACCATCAATAATACTTCTATTACATATGTTATCAAAGTCCAGGTTTGAGGGGTAGTCAATCCTCTCAAAAAAAAAGTATGTGGATAAAGGTTGGAAGAAATTTGAGAAGGTTGTGGTCTGTTTTTAGAATAGGTTCCATCCACCAGAAACTACTAGTAAAATATGTGAACATCATGGACATCTTTCTAACATTATACTTGTTTAGTTTCCATTAAATAATAATATTCTAAAAAATTCTCATAATCCAGTGGTGAAGATTGAAAAAGAAGAAGAAAAAACTATTATTGTTGAAATTGCATTGAATGTTATAAAAGTATAATAACCATGTATTCATGATAGAAAGTGTTCTTATTATATTAAAGGAGTCCTAATTTTTTTAAAATTTATAATAGTATTGAAATAAGGAATAGTGACATTTGGCAATAGTGAATCAATGAAAATCAAATGTGTTGGATTTACCATAATTGGGAAAGAAAAGAAGAAATACAAGAAAAAATTATATATTGGCAGCCTAAATCACAACCTGTCGAGGGTTTTAATGATTTGTGATGAGGCTATTAATGTTATGATAAGAAATTATGGTTTTATTAGTGAAATGTGAGGAATATGGAAAGACAGTAACAAGAGGTCTACGTACAAAATGAAACTTGTTACATGTTGGTGAATTACAAAACTTTTGTTACATGGGTATTGTGGAATAAAATCAGTTGTGGAATTAAAGTCAATGACACATTTTTTGTTAATAAAGATAAGTGTAGAGCTCTAAGATTTATAAAACAAACATTACACAAGCCGAAAATTAGACATTTTACATTTTTCCCTGGAAAGGAGTGGGACAAAATCACTAGGAATGTCATTGATATGTACGTACCTATGTTCCGACACCCCTATGTTTGCAAGTCCATCCGCAATGTAGTTCACCTCCCGAAAGGTATGCATGATGAAGTAGTTAAGGGAAGATATTTTGTCAATTTAATTTATCCATTTACCTATCATCTTCCATGCCAATCTAGTTTGTCCGGTTCTAATGGAATAAACAAGAATTGTCGAGTCACATTCGAACCAAATGTTGTTCCATTGTATTTGGTAATCAATATTCATTGCGCTAATGAGTGCTATCATTTCAGCTTCCTGAGCAGTGGTTTGACCACATGGGCCATAAATGCATTCCACAACCTCCCCCTGCTGCTTCCTAATGATAAATCCATATCTGGATGGCCTAGGGTTACCCTTGGAAGCCCCATATGTGTTGAATTTCAGCAAAAAATTGAAGGGGGTAGTCCACATCACATCCATATTACACATAGGATTGGGGTAGCAACCCACAACCCTTAATCTTCTAAGAATTATGGAATCCCTCACTGAATTTCTACAAACCTCCTTTATTCGTGAGATGGCATTTAGAGTGGCCACCAGAATAGTATTCAAGTCCTGAGCTGTGTTGAACCCTGCCTTATAAGGAATGGCATTGTTGCAGGCCCTCCAAATGACATGAAGCAGTCCAGAACAGGTCAGTTGCAGCAGTGCATTGAGATTCTTGGATTGCTGCACTTTTAGCAGGCACTGGATATACTATATAGCGGAAGAGGTACTGGGGTGATCCTATTCGAAAATACTATGAACCGCCTGCCACAGAGAATAGGAAGTATTGCAGGACAAGAACAAATGGTCAATGTCCTCCCTATAATGGCCGCAAAGCACACACCTTAATCATAAAGAGATCTCGACCCTTTCAATGTTCACATCCATAGGGATTTTGTTATGATAAAGCCTCTATATGAGAGAACATATGGAGGGAAGCATCCAGCTTTTATCAATATAACCAATCCAATAAGCCTCTCACTACATCAGGCTATTGTAGAAGCTTTTGGAGTTGAGTAGGTGAGGTTGAGAGCCTTCCCATAGCAGAATATCGTCCTTCTTAATAAAATTGTAACTATAAATCATTAAGACAATTTCCTCTGGTAAACCATCTTTGCGCTGCAGCTGATCTTTGATGGATAAGGTGTTGTCAATGACCTGCATTTACAGATTAATCTTGTCCATGAAAGGTGTTCCCATCCGGTTGGTGGACCCGAATTTTAGATTTGATTCCACACTGACCAACCAGTGTGAGTGTCTTATGATAGTGGAGAACACCAAACGTAGACCAGTCCAGATTAAGAACCCATGTAGTCATTCCTCCCATCAATGAGTCTTGGAAGGATGTGTTTCCTCATAAAATCAAGAAAGTCTGAGTTGCTGTGAATAAGACTCCATATGAACTTGGCAATTAAGGCCCGATTGAAAAAGCTCAGATTCTTAATTCACATGCCTCCATGTTTGGTAGGCATGAAGCTTGTGTCCCATTTGGCAGTGATGAGTTTTCATTCCGTCACGTTTCCATTCCAAACAATGTATTTCAACATAGAGTTGATTATTTTCACTACAGAGGCTAGCCATTAGTAAACCATGAAAGGATAGACATGTTTTGAAATTACCACATTTTTAACAAGATATATTCTTCCTGGCATTGAAAGAGACTTTCCCTTCCAAGATGTAAGAGTTTTCCTAATTTGGGAAATATCCTGGTCAAAGAGGGAGGCCCGGGGCTTTCCCCAGAAAAGTGGAACTCCAAGATACATAAAAGGAAGGGCACCCTCCCTAAGGCCAAGATAATTCAAGAGTTGAGCCCTCCTAGCCGCTACCATGCTTTTTCCAAAGTAGATGAAGGATTTACTCCAATTCATTTCTTGTCCTGACACATTCTCAGAGTGAAAGAGAGCCACCCTAAGATGAGTGATATTTTTCCTATCCCCCTGCATAAAAATGTCAATATCATCAGCAAAAAGTAAATGAGTGGGGGCATTTAGGCCTCTTGCCGCCTTGATGGATGAAAGCTCCCCATTATCCACCATCTTAGTGAGCATCCTACTCTGGAAATCCTCAGCAAATGAAAAGATGATTTCAGAAAGAGGGTCACCCTGTCTCACCCCCTTGAGAAAGTGAAGTATCCCTCTGGTGATCCATTTATCAGAACTGAAATGTGGACAGATTCCATAAATTTTGAGATCCAATGAAAGAAGAATTCACATAAGATAAATCTGAGAATAATTTTCTTAATAAATCCCAAATAAATTTTTTTGAATGCCTTTTTAATGTCAATATTCAAAGCTACATTACCTCACCACGTTTTCTTTCTCATAATATTGAAACATTCCGAGGCCATAAGTAGGCAGTCCGGAATATTCTAGCTCTTCACAAAGCCAAACTGGTTCTAAGAAATAATTTTCCCAATCACCTGAGCATGCCATTGAGCCAAAAGATTAGTAATTATTTTATGAATGGTGTTTACAAGGGAAACTGGGCTGAATTGGCCAATTTTGCTGGCATTCTCCACCTTGGGAATTCAGGCAATGAACTGGGCAATAAAACCTGGAGTGAATGTCCCCCCTCTGAAAAAGTTTTTGACAAGAAGACAAACCACATTATGAATGACATCCTAATAGATTTGAATGAAAAGGTTGTTGAATCCCTCAGGTCCCGGAGAGATATATTTTTTAATGTCGAACACTGACTTCCTTATTTCAAAGTCCACTGTTGTTAATGTGAGAAGACGATTGTCCTCTTTAGTAAAAATTTTAGGACTGATATTTTCTCTAACTGCTGTAGATTTATCTCTCCCATTGAATTAATTCTTGTAGAAGGAAACAATTTATTCAGTATGTTCATGTTTTCCCTCTAGAATTCTTTCACAATCTTTTAGCATGGTGAGGGGTTTATTCACTCTTCTCACTCTTTGAAGGGTATTAAAAAATATTGTGTTGTGGTAACCTTCATAAAACAACCTAACATTGAATGATTCATTCTTGATCTTATCTTTGATCTTAATAAGATTACTCATCTTGAGGGAGAACTAAGTCTCCTGCTGCATGTCCCCTGAGAAGTTTACTCTGATGGCCTCTTCTTTCATATCATGTAGGGAGCTTTCAAGCCCTTCAATTTCAGTGTACAGTGATCTGAATATTTATTTACTCCATTCCCTATGATTTATCTTGAGAATTCGAAGCATAGAGATACATAACAGAGGCTTGTCATTACATGACCATGAGCCCCAAATATCTTGAGCAACTTTTGAGAAGTCCGGAAGAGAGACCCAAGGATTATTGAATCTAAAAGGATGTTGCTGCCTACCCTCCTTTACAAGTAAGCTAATCAGAATGAGATAGTGGTCGGAGTTGATCTTAGCAAGTGTGACACATGTGATTGAATTTAAGGAATCTAAAACTCTTTTATTGACAAAGGATATATCAATTATAATTGCTCTCATACCATTAATATTTATGCTATACCACGTGTAATTAGCACCAACAAGATTCACATCCACTATGATAGCTTTCTCAATACATCCCCTAAAGTCTCTTGAAGAAGTGAAATTTGCAACTAGTACCATTTTTTCATCCTCATGGAGAATGGAATTGATGTCACCTGTGAGTATCCAGGGATCCATAATGAAGTTCCCAAGCTGCTGGATTTTTCGCCACAGAAGCCTCCTGTCAACATATTAGTTGTGCGCATACAAAATAGAGCAAAAAAACCACGTTCCACCCTCCAAAAAACTGTAAGTGATGATCTAGTTATCCACATCATCAATCCTTACAACATGAACATCATGATGAGAGAGAATTAAATTCCTGTCATGACTTGCATTTTCCCCAATAGAACCAAGAATGTTATAATCCCTACCTCCTATCATGATTCTTATATTTTTAGAGCTCATTCTGTGCTCAGAAATTCCAATGATATCTGGTTTATACCTTCCAGCAAGAAGCCAGAGGGAACCTTATGTGGCAGGGTTGGCTAGCCCCTGATAATTACAGAAGATAATTCTCATTTTGAAGCTAATCTAGAAGCCACACCTCCTTTTTTCTCATGAATTATGGATGATTTTCTTGTTAATTCTACTTGTGGTGCACTGTCACCCATGTTTTTAATTCTGCTGTCCATGCCATATTTAGGCTGAGAATTTCCTTCTGCCTCCTTAGATTCACTTCCATTTTTCCCCTCACCTTCACCCGAATCTTTGAAGTGTACATGCCTCTGGCCTAGCCATCCGCCCTTGTAATTATCTTCGATCACTACACTGAGTTGGTGCTCAATCATGGATAGTTTGGCCTTTAATTCAGCATCAATGAGATCAATTGGGAAGCCCTCCAGCTATATATCTTGGACTATGTTGCACACCTCCAAGGAGAGGTTTTCATTTACTTGTCAAAGTCACTATTATCCCCTACAATAGCTGGAGGATTAGTTCTGACCTTGAGCCCTTCTTCTTCCTCCACTATCTCAGCCCAAGTCTTTCCATTTGCATTTAAATATGCTGCTTCTTTAACCTGCATCATTCCTTTTTTCCCTGGCTCCCAAAGCACTCATCTTTCTCTTGGGGACATCTTCTTAAATAGATGTGGGTTGATAGGGATTGAATAACTTTTTCACCATGCGGCAAGATTAGAACTCATGTCCAACTATCTTACAGTGCTTGCAAAATTTAGGCATGTTATCAATCTCAAATTTTACCTCCAGCTGCTGACCTTTTACATCCATGAAAATTAGTTCTGGTGGCAAGAGATCCATGTCAATTTATATGAGGATTCTTATATATAGTCCCAGATCTCCATTGATAGTGCACTGATCAATCTTGAGGGGAGTACCTAATCCTAATGTAATATCATTCAGGATTTTCGGAAGTTAGAAGACCCATGGAAGCCCATGAATCAGTGTCCAAAACTGAGCCTTCGATTGCCTTTGATTGAATGGATTGAAGTTTGAATCCCATTCTGAAAACCTCATGAAACTAGGTTTAATATTTAGGTTGCAAATCCTCCATGCTGTGTCAAGATCCTCTTTGTTCTCCATGATAATGTGGTAGTACCCCTTTCCAATCGGGGTAATCATCCATCGCGAGAATCCCCAGAAGTACGGGATTCATAATTTGAGATCCCGAATTGACCAGGTCTTCGTACCTTTTTCATAAGATGTTCTCCCTAAAACCGAAAAGTGACACAGCTCCATTCGCTGCTGTAGTGAAACCTGGTCCACCTCTATCGTGACTGATCCATCCCCTGAACGTTTGAGTTCCATTGGATTTTCAGGCCTCAAAGTGTGATTGGCTCCAGCCAATACCACCGTAAATTATACCGATAATTTGATAAAAGTGTTAGAATAAACTCTATTATCATCCTTCGGGAAGGATCTTTCCTAGTCTGGATTGAAGGAATCCTTGCCTGAAACTAGACATAGAGAAATCGGGATTCACCATCGTCCAACGGAAAGGGATTCACGTGCGTCTTCTCCATTCTAATCATCATGGAAATGACACATGTTTCATTGAAAAATTAAAATTTTATCAACGATAGAGAGTCTCAATGATATTCCTGAAATATTATGAAGAAGATATTGGGGTTTCACTATTTTTCAAAAAAAAAAGTCAAAAACATCAGCACATAAGACTGTTGAAATTTGTTAAAAATGACCTACATAAAGTATTCATTAAGATATATGTGAGATAATGTGAAAACAATAAAAAACAGAGACAAATACTTCATCACTTTTATTAATGACATTATCTATTTAATTTTGTATGGTACATGAGACAAAAGTCAGATGATTTGAATATTTTTAACTATATTAAGAGGAAAGAAGAGAAAGAATGAGAGTATTTAGTGATGAATTTGAGAACTGATAATTGTGGTGAGTATAAGAATGAATAATTTAAAAATTATATTGAGAAAAATGAAATATGGAATTTTTCTAGTTCACCATACACGCCTAATGAAAATAGTGTTTCTAAAAGAAATAATAAAAATCTGGTGGAAATGGGGTGAACTATATTACTTTAGAATTGTTTTTATCATTACTACTGGAAGGAATTAATTAGTACTATTAAATATATTTAAATCCAATGTTTCTACATACCAAGATTAGATACAACTACATAAGAAATGATTTTTAGAAAATATCATTATTTCAAACACGAAAGTGTTTTGGTGTATCCATATATTATAAAAAGGATGGTGGAATGCCTATAAATATTGAGTAAAGAGGGGAAGATGGAATATTATTAGCTATGATCTGAAAGGAATAGGATATTGATGTCTCAAAAAAAGATATAGGAATAAATTTTGATTCTATTGATGAGTTTTTATAAACGAAAGGGGATGAAATAAATATGTATGACGATATTGAAGTTGAGCAAGATAGTGCATGATTTTTAATAATTATGAGAATGATGATGTTTGGGGTAATACTACTCATTATTATAAATCAAATAAATCTATTTCTATAGATGAAGAGAAAACTCCAATAACTCATCCAAGGATGTGGAAACAAGTGGGTAATCAAAAAATTATTGTGGATCACCATTAGAAGGATAAAACCAGAATAATTTCCAAATGGGTTACACATAGTTCTTTGTATTCAAAATTTGAGATGAATGATGAGAATAAGGCTTTTTAGCATCCAAAATGGGTTCAGGATAAGAATGAGCAACATTATCAGATAGAGAAGAAAAACATGTGGGAAATCAAGCCCAAAAATAAAAAAAAATGTTATTGGTACAAAATTTGTTTCAATGATCAAGCAATATGAATAAGGTTATTGATAAGTAACAATGTATGATTACTATGCAATGGTTACTAATAAATTGAAGTTATTTATTTTGATGATAATTTTTCTCTAGTAGAAATGTGAGAAACAAACTGTATATTCCTTCCTATTTCTGTAAAATGAAGTTTCAAATTATTTCAAATGGATGTGATGTCTATATTTCTGAATGGGTATCTTGATGAGTAATATTACATTGAAGTACAATGTGGCGTCGTGGTTGGGAAAGATGAATGTCTTGAGTCCTAGATGAATTAAGCCTTGTTTAGGCTAAAACAAGCTCTGAGGGTATGGTATTCTATGTTGGATACTTGATTAACGATGATGAGTTCTAATAATGGAAGAGTTGGCAACAATATTTACATCAAATAATTTTCCACCAATCATAATTGTTTATGTGGATGACACTATCTTTGTGGAAAATGATGAATTATCTCGTGATTGTTTTGGTGAAGTGTTTGAAAATTTGTTTGAGATGTCAATTTTGGGAGAAATGAAATAATTTACTAGGTTAAAAAATTTATAGAAGAAGAAACACAATTCTATTTCATAATAAAATAATGACAATTCACTTATTAATAAGTTTGGAATGGGAAATTTGAAACTAGTTAACTCACCGATCCAATGTGGACCATTTTTTTTCTAAATATGGTGATGGAAAAGATGTTTATCAGAAGAAGATTCAAAATCTTATTGTAAGTCATTTAAATTTTACTTCATCATGTTCTGAATTTTTTTATAATGTTACCGTATGGGAAATATTTTTTGGTTCTCCTAAGGAATGACATTTAATTTCTATAAATAGAATTATCAGATATATCAAAGGAATAATAAATTTTTGAATTATGTATATTATATTAGAAAGGATTGACATGTTTAGGTATTCCGATTATGGTTGGGTAGGAAATGTTGATGATAGAAGATCAACATATGGTGGAGTTTTCATTCAGGAGAATAGTTTTGATAGTTGGCATAAAAATATAAAAAATTAAGGAACTCCTAGCTCATCAGAAGTTGAGAATTCTGCTACCACTCAAGCTGCTACATAATTTATGTCCATGAAAACATAGTTGGATGAGTTACTTGTTGATGTAATTCTACATTCTCCCTTAATAAGTAAAAATCCAACTGAGATTAATCTTATAATGTATATAGAACAATATTCTCATTCAAAACATATTGACATAAAGTACCATTCAACAAAGAGATTTTGGAGAAGTAAGAATTGTAGTTGGAGAATATTCACAAAAAATAACAAGTGGAAGACATATTCCAAAAACCTTTAATAAAGAAACCATTTCATTAAATGACATATAACATGGGTTTAGAACATCTCTCTCATTATGTTTGACGCATGTGTTTTTGTCTTCTCTTCGATCTTATCTTTGTATGGTTTTTTCAAGGGGGATAACTGTTTCAAAAATCCACATAGAATAATGCATAAAGGGGGAGTTGTGGTTATTCTATGAACCCAGTATGTATGTGTGTGAACTATTTTAACTATTTGTTTGAGTGGTTGTAGGAAACAAGTTTTTTGTTTTCTAGGTAACATGAAGAAGTGCATAATGATAACGCAGAAGGCTGCGGAAGGGAGTTGAGTAAGAAACGATTCAATACTTTTAGGCAACCTCATTTTTTCTATCACGAATTATTATTTTATAAAAAGAGATTTTTTTACATAGGATTGGAATTTGTTATGAGTAATCCATTTTTTTAGGTTTTAATGATAAATTATTTTTGAATCATGGTTGAAAAGAATATTAATGAGGATATTATTTGGACCAATTTTATTAGAAAGAGTATCATATTTAGGTGTTTTATTTTATTGTAGTTAGGTTTGAGGAGAAAAAAAATAAGCCATCATATTATAGCTGGATGATTAGATAAATCTTCATTCAAAGGAAATCAAATTCACAATTCTTAAGAAAGTACACTTAATTCAGAAGGAATTTTATTGTTGGAAGACATGGATGTTACAAAAATTTCCTTAGTATAACTGGAAATAAAAAATGTGATCGATCAAAGGTTATATGTCACAGTAAATTGAGTTTGTGATGAAATAAAATTACTGCAAATCAGTATGGTTGGTGTCATTGAATCATATATTTAATGTTCCATCATGAAGGTTCATTCATGAATGCATAAAAGATATCACTGTGATCTCCATGATTGCAACAAGAAACACAAATGATTATGGTAATATATCTGATTACAATAAGTGGGGTGTCATTAGAATGTGATGGGTTGGTGGTGGTCTCTATAGAAATTAAAAATGTCAAAGAGAATCATGAATGGAGGCAAGTTATCAATATATTTTTGAGTGATCTAAAAAAAACTAGAGGCAATGAGTATACTGAATGAGTGGTCTTATAAATATAAGGTGACCCCATTTCATATGAGCTATAAATAATAGTGAAAATAATGAATCATAATGAATTTTTAAAGGTAGAGGTGATCTATGTACCTATAATTCAGTGTGATCTTAATAATTGAATAAAGACTACAATAGCCATGAATCTTGCCAATGATTCTACATAATGGGTTCTCCATGATAATGGGATATTCTAGGTTTAATCAATGAGATTCATGGATGTAGTTAGTTTTGTGAACACATGATGAATCATGAAGGTTGTGAGAATTGTGTGAGAGCTTTTCAAATTGTAATTTTGAATACCCAATTTATGTGAACCAAGATTCTATGGAATAGAAAATATGGTCCAAAATAATAAGGAAATTTAGACTAGAGTATTAGAAAAAGCTTTATTATGAATTCTAGTAATTTCATAGAATATTATGGGTAAGAAAGAAAATTATTTTTATCAATGATAATTTTTTTTAAGTGGATGAAAAAGACCCATAACATTTTATTTCGTTATTTTGTGCTAGATGAAGCACATACACGGTTGCATATTTTTCATAGTGATACATGAGTTTAAAGACACATCCTACGAATTGTATTCCACATCAATGTATTTATTTCTAGTGTATTTTATGATGTTGGACTGTTTCAAAACCATAAATATAATGTAGCTACTCTTCTTGAGTAGTGAACTAGGCAAACAATTATATTCATTGGGATGTGTGGTTGAATTGTGTTTATTATGGAAATTAAAATTTAATAGGTAGAGAAGTTTTCATCAAAAGTAAGGAAACATAATAGAAAAAGACACCATAGATTAATCCCCTCCCACTCTCAATGTAACATGAATCCGGACTGGGAAACTTCAATTAGTATCAGAGAAATATTTACCATGGATTAATTTTTTTTTCAAGTGATGTGGTGATAGAGAATATTATTTTTTTGAATAGTAATTTTATTCATATATTTTATGGAAATAATTACCATATCTAGAAAAATAGAATGATGACATATATTATGTCTCTTGGTTATGATGTTATTAAAGCAATTAAAAATGGATTTACTCTAATTGATGATCATATTACTCTTACACCTATTGATATGAAGTTTCCCGAGAATGACGAAAGAGGTAAAAATTCATTACTCACGTCACTTTATGAATTTCTGTTTTTAAGAGTGAAATGTGTTTCCATTGATAAGGGACTCAAGGATATACTAAAAAAATATGAAGGACATTAAAAAATTGAAGAAGGGAAAACTAATAATATGGAATCTGAAGTACAAAAATTAGGAAATATGTGATTCTGAATCAATTGGGGACATCTTTACCATGTTAGATAAACATTTTATCACTATAAGAAGTCTTGGTGAAATTTTTTAGGATTCTACCTTTGTTGTAAACACCATAAAAATTATTTTTGGAATGATTGATGGTAAAGTTTCTTCATTAATGTTAGAGGCCCTAAAACATTATCTCGGATTATTTTGAAAGTACTCTCACCACTTACAAAATGTGAAGGCAGAAGAATATGTACAGAAAAAAAAGATGACAGAGAAATTTATTTCAATGATGCCAAGAAAGAAAAGTCTATGAAGGATCCTAAGGAAGATGATGTTGCTAAATCTGACAATGAAAATGAGGTATGTAAAAATATTGATGAAATTGTTTCCATATATAATAAAAATTTTAGATTATATATAAGTAATTAAGAATGGTAACATCCATTGAAATGTTTTAAATATTGATATGTTGGCCATTTTGTGGTTAATTTCCCTCAAATAAAGAAATAATAAAATAGTTGCGATGATGAATGAGGACTGAAAAGGTAGTGGAAGAAAAATGTTGATAAAGATAAAGATTTTTTCCATTGGGAAGGAAAAAAATTTCCTCAAATATGAATGCTTTTTTTTCTAAATATGAAGAAGAATAATATAGTGAAGTTCAATATGAAAAATATTTTTCTCAAAAAGTTGGGAAGAATAATTTTACTCTAATAGTGAATAATGATTATTTTAGAAGAAACCAATCTGAAGAAGATGAACATCAACTTGAATTTCATCTAAAATAATAGTTGAAATAATGTCTGATAAATATTAGAGTTCTTGAGAAGGAAAATAGAATGTTAGAAAAAGATAATTCTTCATTAATAAATCAATAAGGATTTCCAGATGATAAATTCAAGTAGGTAAAATAGATTTATGATATCGAAAATTCACTTGGGAATGAATAGAAATGTAATAAAAATATAATGAGCCAGAAATATATATTTTCAGTGATTAGATAAAATAACCAGAGGTGGTGGAGCATCGAAAATGGTTGAACCTATAAATATAAGGTGAGACCACTTAATTTGAAATAGAAATAATAAGGAAAGTATGGAATGACATTAAATTTATAAAGGTAGAGGAGCTCTATGTTACTGGAATCTATTCATTCTTGAGCATCGTGAATAGACTAAAAAATATTGATTGATAGCAGTGCTTCTATGTAATGGGTGATTTACAATGCTGGGATATTCCACATTAACTCAGTGAGCTCCATGAAGGTAGTTTGTTCCGAAAAATGAGGCTTCATTGAAAATGTTTTAAGCTTCACAAGGGAGCATAATAAAAAATCGTTTAGATTACCTAGATTATGTGAACATCACGTTAAATGAAAATCAACTCAATTAAAATAGAACATGGAAAACCGTCCAGGGTATCAGACTATGTCTCATTACGGTGTCCGCGATGTTCTAACTAGTTTTGGTTAGGAAAGAGAAGAATTTATTTGAAAGATCAAATTTGTGGAAGGTCACATCCTACATGTTGTATTAGCCAAAAATATATTTTTTCTACTGGATTATGTGGTATTTGATTGTTTCCAAACCATGCCAAGGATGTTGCTACTCAAGTTGACTACAAAACCTTGTAAATTATAATATTCCTATGGATGTGTAGTTGAATTTTTTTTATCAGGGAAATAAATATTTAATAAATGGAGAATTTGTTTTGTTATGTATTGAATCATAAATGAAAAAGGAATCACTAATTCACCACTCTTTCTCTCAATGATACATGAATCGAAACCGGGATACATCATATAAAAGATATAATGAATCTAAAGTCACTATTAAGTTACATATCCCTTAAATATTATATATAAATTATATATTCATAGTTATTCCCAACCATTAATGGTTTTATGAGAAAATATTCCATTTTTTTGCGAGGAGAAACTCCTCCACACACCCAAATGATTATTTATTAATCAACTTGATTGAAGTGTGTGTGAGATTAGTTCATATACATAACATAAAAATCTATTATTTAATTTAATTTATTTTGGTTTCTATACATTCATGGTGGAATTATAATTTTAGGGGGTGGATAAGGAAATGAAGTAAGAATGAAAATTGATGAACAATAATTGTTCTTCAGGTAACTCCTTTTGGATTACACTAAAAGACAACAATGGTTGGATTTAATCCTAAAGAGAGGCCTTTATGATATTTGGAGGGAATTTGAGGATATATTTGTGTAGGGTTTGGCAGATCAAATTTTGGATGAATGTGTGAATAGAGGAGGAGATTTGGTCGATTTTCAGTGGGGGGTATAGGAAACACTACGTATTTATGAAAAGATATTACAATAAACCACATTTTCATCCAAAAATAGATTTAAAATATACACCATATTCGATCCTATATGTGGAATGGAGGAAATATGTTCATCCCATGGGTGTTTGTATGTTTCATGGTCACATTTTCCAAATTTTTAAAATTTATTCCCTTGATAAAATAATCAATATTCTAATCAATGTAATCCATTTTATCTATTTTCAGTAATACATATTTTTTCAAATTTGAAGTTGACCTATTTATACCATATAAATTATTTATATTCTAAATATTGAATCCAATTTTTCAAATTAAAATCATAGAACTATTAGAAATTAATTTCTAATCAATCATGTAGATGGATCATTAATGTGTGATTTTAAGGTGATTTTTACCGAAATTTAAATAACTTTTTATGACATAATCGAACACTAAATTGATTAAAAGAACATTAAATGGATAAATTGATGTATAATTTTTCGAATTTCACATTGAAACAAATTTAATATATAATTTAATAGTATAAATCATTTATATTAAAAGTCAAATTTCATTTGAAATTTTCTATATTATCACTATTTATCATAAAGTTAATCTTCTTAGAAAAAAACAAAAATTAACCCAATGATAATCATTACATTACTCTTTAAATTTTTTTTTGTTCTATCCAAAAAAAATTCATAAAAGTTTCAAAATTTAGTTTAAAACATGTACCCCATTAAATGGGGAAGTATATCCTTTTAGAGAAATAGTCATTTTTATACATAAAATTAGATTGGTTATTGTCTTAATCCTTTATAATATATTTTCTAGATGTAAAATTATTTTTATGAATATATAATATATATACTTAATTAATTTTATTCACCAATATTGGTTTTTTAATTTATAGTTGTATGAAACATTTGTAAATATTGAAATATTTTTTCTTAATAAGATATAATTTTATTTTCAAAAGGGTTTGATCTTCATATCTAAATAATTAGTCAAAAAAATTAATTTCACAGAAATGATTCAACGATATCTTCATAATTAAATTAATCATATTAATTCCATTCTTTCTAACATCTAGGTGGTAATTATCATGTAAAAAAATTTAATATTATATTTCTGTCTTGTAAGACTCAAACATGAGTGTAACAGAATATATTAATGAAAATTATTGTCTCATGGAACATAAGTTAAACTTAGTGTTGCAATAGATAAAACATTCATTGAGTGAAACTCATATTGTCAATAAATTTAAATAAATTTGAAATATAATATTTCATAAAATATTGTGATTTTACATCCTACATCACTTATAATGAATTACAACCTCTATATTATTCGTGGATATGATAGTGTTAACATAATTCTTTTGAATTACATTATTGAAACCCACATAATGGAAATCAATTTTTGAAATGTTTAATAAAAGGGAATGTGGGAGACAAAATAACCACGCAATGTTATATATAACTAGGATTCCATATAGGGATAACACTGGTGGAAAATTAAAAGATGTATTTGTATGGGACAAATAATTACCATGGTCTAGTAGAGTTCTAGAGAATTTGTTAAAGGGGGATAAATTGAAAAAAAAATGACAATCTGAATATATGTGGAAACATTTGTTGGTTTCATCATAAAATATATTAATATATTAAAATTTTATTTCAAGATCATATTAATAATTTTGATAGGTTATTAAACCATATGAACTGAAAAGATAAGGAAATATACGTACTTGACATGGATAATTTATTCCTTTATCAAATTTCCACCAATTTTTTTTTTATTTTTTTCTATATGATGAGCATGCAAGATTATTATTATTATGCCTAAGGAACTAGAATTATATTTAAAAAACTCACTTATCCTTTAAATCATGACATGTTATCCCTATAATCTTAAGAAAGTAATGAAAACAAAAATGGTTATGACATTTTAAGTTATTTCCAAAAATTATAAAACATTCCTGTGATGATTTAATATATTAATATCTAATGTTAAATAGTAATCCCCAGTAGTACAAATAGATCATTCCATATATATATAACCCAAACAGTCTCCCAAACCATTTAAATTATTTATGAGAAATTAGTGTAATTATCCTTAAAATAACATCTAAACATAAACCTCATTCATCTATAAAAACTCAAGAAATTTCTCCATAGGTAATTAATTTTTGTAACACTTCAAAATAGGGGTACCAAATACAATATACAATTAATTAACCATTAAAAATATCAATTTCCCATGAGCTATATCCACCTCACATGGTGGCCCAACATCAAGAGTAGAAGTAGGTAATGATTTTCCTCCACTTCTACTTCTAATCATAATGATTTCCAATCTATCTAAGTAATGTCAGACACACATTTTCATAGATTCCTAAATCATTGTAACTAAAACATTTCATGGTCAACTGGATATTTCTAACTCACATTAGAATTTTTCAGAACTAATTTATTTATAGTCATGATCCCTTTGACCAGTCTTACCACACTAGTAACTATCTTTATTTCATGACGTGAAGTCAAAAAAATGTATTTTACAACACTTCAAACATGATTGAAGCATACTTTTATAATTATTAGTTGTTTTATTCTCTGGTTCTTGTCACCTTAACTATTTATTACTATTTCCATCTCATGACACATAAGTGTTGGAAAACTCCATCTCAAAATTCTCTATAAAATGTGGAAAACTATAATAATTTTTAAATTCGTGTTCATCAAAATAAATTCAAAATCTTGGTTTTGAAATTGATTAACGTATATTAATTGTATTATCAATTTGATGATTAATTTATGGAACATTTCTCACTAATCATGTGATTTTTTATTCATACACATCCACATAATCTTCTTCTTTTTTCCAAAATTCAAGGAATTGTTTATCCATCATAAGAGGAAGAACATCATGGAAATATTTTTTGAAAAAAAATATTCTTTAATGTTTCTGGTTAAATTTCATAAAATATCATCTTTCAAAAAGTAATTATTAACTAAATACCATAATCATCCATATTCACCATTGAAATTATTTATGGAACAAATTACATATTAATATTATCAGCATCACAAGACAACAAATATATTCTCTATGGAATCGATTAGTCCATCAGCAACCATCAGGTAGGCTGATTAATAAAAAATATGGGGTATTTTTCATAATGAAATGTTTCACTATATACACGTTCCTTTATGGGAGTATGAGTTACTATTTAGCAAGGATATTATCACCATATATTGATTTTATAAACTTATCCATCACTCCAAAAAACTATTCCATTCCAATTCCAACTATTTTAGGATGCTGATTTAGAATAACATTTCCCTCTTTATTTCATCACAGTATAACATTTATGTTTCCAATTCGGAAAAACATTTATAAGAGACATAGTTTAGATAATGAAACATGGAAATTATAACATTCTATATGATTCCAGCTTAACCATAAAATATTTTCTAAGATTATTCTAATAATAATATCCCAACCTCCAAAGATGTCAGAATAGTAAATTCATAACAACCCTATGTTATGATCCTTAAAAAATAAAATATCTTGAGATAAATGTCAAGAATTAATTATATTTATTTTCATGATCTTTTAATGTCTATTGTTTAAATTAATTGGGCCATAACTCATACATAACAAACTTATAAAATATATTTTGTAAATATTTTATTAGTATCTATATTCCCATTACATAATAAATTTAAAATAAATCATGATTTTAGTTAATGTAATGTATCCTCACCTTTTAACAGGAATTTTTCCTTTAAAATTCTCATACATATATCCTAGTAAAATCAATTATAAATCTGGGTTGAGTACAAAATCACAATAAGGGATATAAAAATGAGGAAAACCAATAGTCTCTTGAACAGATGCAAATTCATATAACCCTTACCTAGATCATAATGTTTTTTATCACATGGAATAATACAATTTTAGATGAATGATACAAAATTTTCACTTAGAAAAATCTTTAAAACCCACAACAATAAATTAATAATATATTGGTTACCTAGAGAATAATATTCATAAAACCCTTTTAAAACCCTTTTAATTGGAATAAATATAAGGTCAACTTTTTCAACATTATAAATACCTAATTTCATGAAGAACTTTAATGGTGATCACCCATTGTATAAGCTATATTGGTCACAACCATGATCTGTAATTTAGATAAACCCTTTCTATAATTAGCAGTATAAAGCTCACCCATGACCTACAGTGGGGATTCACCCTTCTGGTAAGCTATATTAGGCTCACCATTTATGAATAATTCACATGAATAATATCATAAATAATGAACCTTCATTATTAAATCACTTGAAAAAAATTTATCTCAAACAAATGAACATTCATATAAAAATACCATTTTATTTTCAAAACCCATTTCAACTAAAAAGAAAAATATTTGAAAATATATTTTCAAAACAAAAATACAAAAAAATAATATATTGATATTTTCATTTAAGAAAAAATTTAAGATTTAGAAGGAATCTGGAAGATAAATAATTACCATTGTAGTGGTACATTAATTGTCGCCATGTACATTAATAATATTAACATTAAATTTTCATTTGTCCAAACATTCTATATAAAACATGTAAAAATATTCCATTAGAAAACCATTGAAATAAAGTAAATGTACAATTAAACTTAAAAATATAATCTATATAATTCTATATATAGGCATTAAAGAAATTATTTCAAAAACATGGTTATTAAAGAGAATTAGGTTGATAGAAAACTCTAATATTTGATTCATTTTAAAATAAAAACCCCTTACACTTATGAAATAGTTGAATCATAAAACTCATTAAAGAGAAAAAATATAAAAAATTAAATATTAATTTTTTAGGTAAATTTATCATCTAAAATTTCAATTGGGTTGTATATACAACATAAAAATGAACTTTGTTGTATAAAAACAAGATATTCCCAAATCGAAGGAGATAGAGATAAAGTCCCTTACCTAGAGTCTGATTCATCATGTGTATATTTATCATACATATATATAGTTTTAGTGTAATTATTTATATTTGTTATGAAATCATTATATTTAATTATTAATTTTATTTAACATATTAAAAATTTATAAACAATTACATAATCAATTATGTTTATTTCATATGTATTGACCATATTTGACTTATGTGTCAAAATGTATATGGTAGGTTTGATGTGATCAATGTGTTCAATATTTAAACAAATCTAGAATAATAATAACTAAATAATCATCATATTTATACATACATTATAATTTTAAAACCAATTTAGAGTATGACTTTTAGAAATGAACCAACTTCACAATCATAGTGACGATAGTTCGTATTTACACATGTGTAATATTAACAGTTTTTGTGATCATTATGAAATAAAGAAAACAAAAAATTTATCTGACAAGAATGAAAATTATTTCATAAATATCATATTATTTAATTATACATATAATTATTCTTATGTGGTGATTAAAAAAGGAATCATATTTATTATAGGTGGTAGTAGTACAAACATCCACGAATAATGTTATCACCTATTCAGTTTGTGAAAAGTAAATAGAAAATTTATATATTATATGTAAAAAAGATAATTATGTCATTAATATCATAAATATGTCATTTATATCATATATATTCATTATATTTATACATATTACTGTCCATGTAACACATTAGTGGAAAACGCATCACCTCACTACATGATGTGGTAGTTCGCCGTAAAAATGAGCGTAGTTATCATATTCCTTACGAAATGAAATATAAAAATTTTATATGATATAATGACAAAAAGTGAATTATTATTTAATAAATAACATTAATATCATATAAAAAAATTATTTCCATCATTATTTACATCTATGTAAGGTGGTAATGAAAAAACAAGTGATAACATTTCATGAGGCAGTAGTCCGCCCTACACAATAATAATGATTCCATAACCCGTTTGACTTATATGTGTGTGAATTTTTGTCATAAAAAAAACATAAAAACATATTAGTCTATTTTTTATACTGATTTTATTATATAATCATCATATAAAACAAATTAATGGGGTGGATAAAGAGTTAAAACAAAGGTCTACATTTTTGAACATTACATATTCATCGACTAATTACTTTTAAATTTAACCAAAGGAATTTCTTAGTTGGATATCTAACCAATTTTAGGGCTAATTATAAATGAATATTAGAGGGTTCTCACTCAGGGAAATCTTTGTGGTTCTTCTATTTTTGATGACAGAGGCCACTGTACTAGTCCCTCCCCAACTAGTAGGGAAGGGACCCCGACTTCTAATAACAGGCCAACTTCCTCTTTCCTTCAATTCTTGAATCTTGACCTTCTTCCACCTTTCCTGGAGGGTTTTCTCTTCTTAAAATTTCCATATTTTTATGATGGTTTCCTTAATCTACCAATATCAACCATGGTGTTCTCTGAAAACACAACTACCATGAGGCTTACTTTGGTTACTCGTTTTAAGATGCGACACTCTTTCATTGATTTGTTTGAATGGAATGTCTTGAGATCATGGGATTTATAGATGAAATAAAAAATAAGTATATTAGATATCCATCATATTATGATTCATTTTCGGATGGAGGAAAATATTATCAAATAATATAATTATTCCCCTCGTAGAATATATGGATTTTTATTCTACCAGTTTAGATGTTCATTGGATTTTCATATGATGTAGGGTCCTCCTAAAATGGTGATTTGTGTGACATTTCCCAATCTCCCCATAGTATTTCAAAACGTAACATTTATTTTCATGATTGCGAAACTTATTGGAAGATACATGATCTCAAATAGTTGAACCGAGTCTCGTTTCCATCCTGTTAACCCATAAATTATTATTGAAATGGATGTGTTAGGAGTGTATTTTGAGTATGTTTGGATTATTGTTTGAGTGGAGTACCATTTCAAACTACATGAAGTTTATGAATTGTGGATTGAGTGATGTTATTTTTCCAAGTACTAGGGACACTCGATGGATTATTTTCGATCATGGTCATAGGTTCTTGAAAACAACATGGGCACCGGAAGTGGTGAGGATTTGTAGATTTGTGTTGAGGAAGGTTTTTTGGAATAGATTAAAACTAATATAAAATGTAGTGTTTGGGGATTTCACACTTCATGGAGTTTTTTAAAGACTAGGGTGTTCCTCTGTCATTTATGAAAACTTCTTGGGGGAAAGAGGAGTTTGGGGACAAGGAGCGTCTTGCCAGTGTATTAGTGGATTACAATGAGTCAACTGAGGACAATGATGGTTTGGCTCAAAATCCTGGAAAGACTGCTGATTTGAGTAGTTCGAACAGTGTTAAATAATAACAAGAATTGGTGTCCTAGGATATCCCAAGGGCCTAAAGGTATTTAAAATATAGAGACTGGACATGGCCAGTCCTTCAACTCAAAATGAAAATAAATGAAACAAAAATGACATAGTGCATGCGGGACGTGTCTAGAATGATGATTTTTGGAGAGAATTTAATGTAGATGTGACTATGTTTGTCGTGGTTATGGTAGAGGGTGATGAAGAGGTTTATGTTTCTGCCTCTTATATAATATTTGTTACTTTGGGAATTAGTGTCCTATTCAAGTGAAGGTAGGAGAATTATCACTATCTGGCCCATCATATCTTAGTTGGGAATCCAAGGGGATATATAACAAGTAAATGATATCTCATTTAATTGAAAAATAGATTATATGGTCATGAATTGGAATTTTTTTGCATTGTCCAAGTAGAATCGGCCTATATAGATGGAACCCATGTGGAGGAGCCCAATGAAAACTGTCCTAGTTTTTCTATACGTGAAGCTTCAAACCCAACTAGGAACAAGAATAATAGGAAGAGGAAGGGCTAGAAGGATTACTCATCTTTACCTCAACCTTTAGGGACATGATCATAGAAAAAAAATCCACAGATATGGACCATGAGGCCATGTATCTGTAAAAATCATGTGGTCAGTGTGAACAACCCATGGACTTGATTTTGAGTTTGGAAGAATAAGTGATTTAGAAGGTTCTATTTCATAATGAATATGAATTGGCAGCATAAAAAATGATGGGTAGGTCACATAGGGTGACTCTCCATGAAAAGAAACACAACTGGATTGATAAATAGGGCATGATTTTGGTTTTTAGATTCATCAATGGGGAGATCAGCCTTGAAAAGTACATACAGTCCTGGGACAAGATGGCCACATTATTTAAAGATATGATAAGGGATGAACCAAGATCATAGGTAATAACTATCTCATATAATTTTTTTAGTGAAATGTAATTTAGTAGACATAAATTGAATTTTAATGACAGTACATTAGAATATTGTGGTCGATGTATAGTTTCTCAATTTTTCTTTAAAAGTATATGAAATAATTTAATATTTATTTTCATTCAGTCAACCAATTTGAGGCTGCCTGGTTATTTTGAGGGATATTGTAGACTAATTTGGGTAGGGGTTGGATAAAACTATGTGTTTTGATGGTGTGAGGATATGAATAGATTTTGTAAAAATTTATAGGTGGGGGAGAGGTCATACATGTAATTTTGAAGAGAAGTTAGGTGAACCGATATTTTTACATAACAAGAGGCTTCCATAATAAAACAATTAAATCCCAATTTTTAAAATTTATAATATGGCCATAAAATGGGTGTTGTAGAAGTACCTAGGTCATTTATTCCAAAATGGTAAATGTTTAGTCCCTTGGTTGACCAATTTTATCTTAATCAGTACAATTAATTTTAACTATTTTAACTGTTATTTTTTCCAAGAAACTAGTTAACCTAATTATACATTATAAATTATTATGATTTAATTTATGTAATACATATTTATAAATTAAAATTACTGAGGTGTCAGAAATTAATTTAAATTTAATCATGTAGATGAAATAAGAAAATGAGTTTTTTAAATTGAAATATTTTAAAAAGATCACTAATTTTCTCTATAAAAAAACTATTATAAAATAGATTCTAATTACCTAAATTGTATTAATTGATTTATATTTGACATAATTTTACATTTTAAAATATTTAAAATACTATTTACCCTTTTAAATTATCTGTATGAAAAGTTATTTTTTTGTTACAATTTAGTATTTTTACACAATTTGAAAAAAATAAAACATTTAAGAAAAATACCAAAAGTTATAAGAAATATAATTTTTACATTGCAATTAAAAAAATGAAGTTTCTTTCTACAAATAAAAATCAATTTACTTTCAATATATAGTTTTAAAACAAGTATTCTTTTAAAATTTGAAAATTTTCTTTATAAAAAATGATTATTTTTATATATAAATTTGTTTTGATTATATCTCATGCCAAGAATATATATTATAAGAATTTAGAAATATTTTAATATATATGTAATATATATATATTCCATTAATATCATTCATAAATAGTTTTATTTAAATAATTTGTATAAAACACACTTGTGAGAATAAAAATATTTTTTAGGAAAATATTTCTATTTCATTTTGAAAATATTTTACCTTAATTTATAAATAATTGGTTCCTAAATAATTAATCTAATAAATATTTGTAATCAATTTTTCAAAATTTAGTTAATCTTATTCATTCCCTCCACTAAAATGTCTATATGATTACTATCATGTTTTATAATTATATTAAATGTATGTTGTTGTTCATTAAGACTCAGTCTTCTGTGTAATATAACATATCAATGAAACTAGATGTTATGTGAAACATATGAAAAACATGGTGTTTTACATTTTAACTATTTAATTTCATGTAATATAGGTTATCATATAAGTTAAATTAATTTAATGGAAGATATCTCATATAATCTCAGGATGTTACACTAGTATGGTGTGAGTATAGAAAATTAGTCCACTATCAATAGTTTTCCAAAAATGTCCACATTAAATATTTTCATTCTGGTTAACCATTTAAATAAAATGAAACCATAAATAGATAACCGACATAAATAATTAAGTTCTATTATAGCACCAAGAATCTACCTTTTCATATTTTTTTACTGTTAGATGTATCTAAAAAAGATATATAATAATATATAGGAACCACATTAAGACCAAAACTATTAACAAGAATATAAGTACATAGGGGGCCTCAACTAACCCTGGATCCTTTTCAAGTATATTATTATTAGGGTTTTCTGATTCCACATAATAACCATTACTAGAAATCATTACCATGGTGTCTTATCCAACCCCAAATCCTTTATTATGCATAGTTCATTTAATTTATACATTATATACCCTTCTGAATATAGTTTCATAGTAAAAGTTTTTCCATTATTAATAGATTATTCTTATATTCAAAGTAATCAATTTTTTTTATAGAACCCCCCACATTTCCATAAAAATTTACTTTTCCCTATGATACATGGAACATAACATTTTTCAGAATATTTCATATGATTTAAATTAACCAACAGATAACTTACAGTTTGAAATAGTGAATTCCTATATAAATAGTAATTTTAAACAATTAATTTATGTTTTAGTTCAAAAACATATTATGTTAGTGTGAAGAAATATCTTAAGAATATAGAAATAAATTAATAAATTAAGGATTGTATATAAATCTATAATAATATTCCATTAGGATGATCCTTATTCAATATCATTAACTAGTCCAATATCAAATTAATTGAATCAATGATTCTAAAAATTAGAATATTAATGCCGAATCATTAATAAATGATATAATATTATCAAATATCATTATAATTTTTGTCAAACATTATTAAATGTTATATATTTACCTTTATATATCACCTGGAACATATATAAATTTTACCCTGTGAAAAAATAAATATACCTCACATTGCAATGAAAATAAAAACAATGGGAAACTATTATTGGTGATTATGTAATAATATAAATATATCATCAGAAATTTAACTTTTACTATTCATTTTACATCACAAATAAAAATTATAACATATTATTAAAAATTATTTTCAAATGTTTCATATTAAATTATTGGAAAACCACAAAACATCATACAACCCCATCAAATATATATTTTCTAATAGAAAAGATAAATCATCACAAGACATCACCAAATTTCTTATCCCACCATTCAAATGTAATATATTATACATAGGATGAAATCCATAGTTAATATTAAAAAAATACATATATTATTATATATATATATAAATAATGTTTAATATAAGCCTCAAAACATTTGGATGCCTCTACAGCATGAAAACATTTGAATAAAATATATTTTAAAAAAAACAATTTCTATTAGTACAAAAACCATTAGGTTAAATTTTGTTTGTATTCATTATATATCATATCATACAAATTTTTTTACAATAGATGGAATCGCCTGCACAATTTATTTATACCTTTCATATTTTTTGGATATACATAATATATTCATTCCTAAAAATAGTATATATTATAACATCATGAAATATGTAAGTATAGAGTCATGGAATTTTTTTAATGTCTTCAATAAAAAAGGAACTCAAACTCACAAAAAAATACACCATTTCAATTGATCTCAATTATGATCCATCTAGACTGTACAATTACATAAAATAGTGAAAATATATAAATTGGATCTTCACAAATTAATGACACTCGATTCTCATCCAGGTAGAACACATGTGACACCCTTAATAGTTAAAAAGAACAATGTTTGACCAAATGATATATAGAAATTAAAATTTCCTGATTCCTAAGTAAATTTTTTATGCCATATACATTAAAATATATTTTTTTAATAAAAATTCAAAAGTGTCTGGTGAAAGTCAATTTGGGGACATACTTCAAGATGTTTTGGTGTGGTATAGATCAATATCATATAACTGCTCATCCTTGAGTATCCATCCCACACATCACTAAATATGATCCATGAAAATCATTAATTATTATTCTCTAATATCTAACATTCCAATGGATGTATCCTTCAATATATATTAATTATTTTAATACACCAATGCCCAACGAATTGTGTTTCAACCTTGAGTCTTGAAACTCTAGTTTAATAATTGAATTAGATTCTCCTCAAATGATTCATTATTCTTGAGATAAAATTCAATCATACAAACTATTTTATAAGGGTTATTATTTTACAATTGATAATGTTATAGATAAGATAAACCATCAATACTACCAAAGTACCATGGAAGGGAAATCATATATTCTACAAATATATTAATAAAAAGTAAACCATTTTGAATTACCTCTTAAAATATCAAGTTACTAATCATAGATATAAATATATTAATAAAAAGTAAACCATTTTGATCTCTAATGGTCAAAATTACTCATTAAAGTATGTATTTTTAATTCTCTGAGATATTTCTAAATACTTCCTGATGATTATTATATGATCTGATTTATTTCTATAAATCATGGTCCAACATATGTTCCCTAAATAATATCCATAAAATATAATATTAATCATCATGGACTACCTCATAAGTAATTAAATGAAAAATCCTAATAATAGCAAGCTAAAAACATTATTAGCCAAATTATATTTGTTATAGGTAGTTTTCCCAACAACATTAAAAATCAAGGACATAACCTATAACATCTCATATAGTATATTAATTGTACACATTGATACACACATATTTAGGGATTATATAAAATTATTAGAGAAGCTTATGTGTCTAGAGACATCACTAATTATTTCATAAAGTGTTACATAAATAAATAATTATAATTTGAAATAATACACGAATGCACTACATGAAAGAGTATTATCCCCATAACTTAAATCTTACTAATCTAATTGAAATTTATCATCAATTAGTATGGTAGGAAATGTTAAACCATATTCAACATATCTAAATTATCTAAAACTGTATCCTTGGCTTGGGGAATCCTTAATAGAACCATCATAATATAAAAAATCATGTAATATCACATCCCATTGAGAGTTTATAGTTAATGGAAAACACCAGAAATGAATTAATTCTTGTAACTCTCCTCCTTATAGTAGTGTAATGTTTAGTGATACGAGAAATATTCTTATATTGATTCCTATATAACCATATAAATAACTGATAAATTTTTTTTCAAGATAGTAAACAATTAGAGAATCCCCAACAACTATACTATCTATAATATCTTGATATTTTGAATATGGTAGAAAATTTTTCATCACCCTTAATGGGAGTGGGAACTTAATATTAATTGAAAAAGGGGTTTCCCTATATATATTATCAAAAAATATAGATGAAAGTAAACAAAAATGTATAGAATTATACCACTCATAACTCAGTTAACAAACTACTTAGGTGTATATCTTTATAAAAATTTCACCAGTAACAATGTTGGAATTTTAGAGGGTTTAATATGACCCCAAATTTAATTAATTTAAGTAACTCTACCATCCTTCACAAAAATATTGGAAAATAAAATTTTAAAAATATATTATTATTGCTCTTATGACAAATTCACACCACTATAACTCATATAATGGAAAATTAGTCAAACACATTATCATGTGCACGATTATTTCAGTCTCATTGTCATGTGTTAGGTAGTTCCTTTAATGTGGCTAGAATTAAATAAAACTATAATATACAAGACCATCCTTGTTTTAGAACCCCTGAAAGGATGCACCATGATATATAATAATATAATGTATATTATTTCACTAGCTATGGTAGGGCCATGTTCAGTATAATTTTCCACTCCCCTTTCTACATCTCAAATAATCCCTACTAAGAATCTTCTAAAATAACAATACGACATTCAATATCACTTACATTATCAGCATTTCCAATCTAGATATATCCAATATAAATCACTATTAATAATTGACTAATCCAAAAATTTGGATATCAAATAAAATTATTGGTACACGGAAATGAAACTATCCCTTGAACCATCTCAGGATATACTGGTATTGTAGCCTCTAATGTCAAATTCCACCCACAATGTCTGCTAATTAATCTAGACATGGAATTAAAAGAGCATTGATTATAAAAAATACTCTGAATGTGTTATGAAAGTATTATACATATATAGGTCATGTTACTCCCACATTCGATATTACTGGATTATTTTATTATGAAATAAAAAAAATTAAATTGTCATAATAACCACTTAATAAGAGATATTTATACTTATAGAATGATCTTCATGATGAATAAAAACACAATTTAATTATATTATACACTTCTAATCCCATATCTAGTGAAATTTAACTTATAAAAACACCCAATATGCTCATGATATACTAATATAAAATGAATAGAAGTGAATAATATATACCCTATGCATTATGAATATTTTTTAAAATCGTGGGGATGTGGATTTTGGTTCATGGCCATCAACTTATTTGATCTATAGTATTCCAGTCACAACCACAATGAAGAAACATTATTATTTGAATGAAAGACTAGAGAACCCTTAGGTGTTGTACTCATTTATAAGAAACCCTTACCTCTAGATCATCCAATTTAGAATTTAGATCATAAGGATCGATAAGATTCATCCTATATAGTGCAATACATATAGAATTTACAGATGCTATGGGAAAAACATAATGCATAAAATCATAAATAGATAGAATCCCTATGAAATAAAATGGAAGTCATCATCGAACATATCCAACATGAGAGGAAAGAACAAATAACTTTCCTATCCATCTTAAAAAAGAGACTTGAAATATGGTCTATGATCCCACCCATCATTAGATCTTCATGAACCACATGGAATTAATTTATATTCAATTTCTACTCAGGAATTTGAAAATATCCTTCAATTGGAATAAATTATACTCATTGATGATACCAGTTGATATAGAATAAATATCAAACTAGGTAATCCATTAGTAGGATCACAATAATAGTGGTCATATATAGGATAATAAAATACCAATGGGATATATAACATCTAATGGTATTGTGGAAATAGTTTCACATTTTGATATATTTTGACTATGTGTCTGAAAACACATTTATCAATATCTCCCAATATAATGAGTTTATAGATATTATTTAGTAATCAATACATTTATTTCATATTAATAATTGAAAAAAATTAAATCAAATATACTAGAAAATATAGATAAGAATAAAAAATACATATATTTAAGAGGAGATAATATATCCTCTTGAACAGTAGGGATTGGCTCAGTGACATGAATCAAGCTGAAACATCTACCCAAAGAACCTTCTTAACACTCCTAAATTTTACTTTCCATATTCCTCTACTAACCCATTCCCCGGTATGTATTTTTTCTACATCAACCTAAATGAATAGTATAACTCCATGTACCACTATATGCTTTCATACCATATCCCTCCTCAAAACTCTTCTTATCTCATAGTCCCACACCACTAGATAATAGTTAATAAACCCTCGAATATAATGGTATGTTTCCAATACTCGTATAAAAATGATACTTATTTAGAAGAGATGTATTTTGAGTTAAAACAATACCACACATGCCACAAAAATTGTACTCGACTAAAAATACACTCCAATGCATGAAACAATATTCTTCATCCAGATTAATATTCCTTCTAATTCTGTAATATGATATTATCTAACTATAATATTCCACTAGAATATGACTAACTCTTGTAAATATATCACGATGCACATTACTATCCCATAAATATATTATTTATATGATATATAACATCACAAAAATCCCAAAGAAAATTTGTGGTTATTATTTTTAGAGAATTAAGAAATTAATTACATAAAAAATAGGTACATCCATATAATGTATATTAATCACATAAAAATGTTGTTTATAATTACTCATGTGTTAAGTTAAATATTATTCCCATTTATGAATATAAAGAATTATAAATATTCAAATTCATAAATAATGCATGTCAAATAAATGAATAACATGATATGGGAAAAAATATCATTAAGGGTAATAAAAGAAATGTAACCTACTAGTCCAAGTGTAAAAATAAAAATCCATAATAATGTTCTCTATTTTATGAATAGTCTTTGGTTGTAAATGTCAATTTAATTTCTAATAAAAATTATTTTTGTAATATTTTCAATTAAACAATTCATAAAAAATCATATATGAAAAATTAATATCATGAGGTTGTCCTATAAATCATAAAATCCCATTAATACTATTTATGAAAAAAATTGTAATCATTAAAAAGGTTATAAACATAAAAAAAACATAAACTAACTTTTATCAATTATTTATTTAATCATTTTCCAATAAAAATAAATAGAATAATAAAACATATGATCCTTGGGGTGTTATAATTTACTTTACCATTAAATGTACATTTATAATTGAATCAGGTAGTATATAATTCCCATATCTCCACTGACTAATGGATTACTGGTAATCATAGTCACTCTACCTAATATAATGGAGAAATATATTATTATCGCCTATAATAAAAGATATATTGTGATCTCTTATCTTTCATATAAAATTTCCTTGAATATTGAAATTAAAAAACTTATATATTGATCATTAACCATGAAACACATTTTAATCGTTATTAATGACCATAAGATATAAAAAATTCCAATACCTCAACGAAATAAGAAAAACATTAAATTATATTTTAAATTTTTTTATAATCAATTATAACATCAATATGAAAAGAAATATCATTAAAAACTCATTATCTCTTGGAGAGGAATAATTGTACTAAATAATTTCTCTAATTGAGGAGAAGGGTGGCTAAGCCATATGTCATAAAAATTATTCTTTACAAAATCTCTGAAAATTAATAAATAACCTATATGGAAAATGTTGAATTTTTTTCTCTAATACCCTATAAATAATATGAAAATTATTTAAATATAAAATTAATAATACTTTTAATTATTAATTATAACACTTTTGAACCATTTAAATGAACTTTTATATGTATGAAATATATTTTTATTGTAAACATTGAAATAATATTTTTAAATGAGAGTCCCGTACATTAATTTATGATTCATTTTCTATACATATACATATTTTTTTATTAATGTATATTAGTTATATAAATGATTTAGAATCCATTTTCATGTTTAGCCTATTATGATTATTCTCTTTATTTCAGTTATTAAAATATATTTTGTTATAATAATGGTTATGTTTATGGTGGATGATCTGGGGACATTTGGTTTATAAGTACAAGACAAAAGTGGTTCATTGATCATGGTCAAAGTGTTCATAGATAAATCTTCTCCAAAATATTAATCATGCTATATTTATCTTTATATGTATACATTATATTATTAAATTAACCCAAGTATTTTGGAAATGATAAATTCAAAACATCCTTTAAGGGATGTGGATGTCCACACCTACACCTGAGTGATGTTCCCATTTTTATAATAGGTTGAAAAAATAATGAATATCATTTTTTTTATATGAAAATAAATATGTTATAATAATTATATTTATTCATTTAATCTGTTTTATTACCATTCATTCATTGTGGTATTGAAAAAAAAATCACTACACTTCATGGAAATACAGATGGACACATCAAAATGAGAGACATAACCATTTTCTTAATGAAAGATGAAAAATAAGGTATGTAATATATTAAAATTTTAAATTATAATAAATTATAATATATTATATATTTATATATTACGTTAATGAACTATAATGACCATCCATTAAAATCTAGTTATGAAAAAAACAATGCTTTTTAGAGTTGGTAGTCAACATGAACATAGAAGAAATGTTTTCACTCTCATAGGATTGAAAAAATATAGACAAAGTATCATCAATTAGACTCATAATTTTGTCAAATGTGGAATATATTACTGTTATCAGAATATAATTATTTTTTACATATTAAATATTAAGAGGACTAAATAATTATTAAAAACATGGTTATTAATTATACACCTTTATTGGAAAACCTCCCTTGGATTTCACATTAAGACTTCATAGGATGATATTTTGGTGAGACTCAGAAATCTTGGAAATGATAATAATATTTAACAAGGTTGTTTTTATTTTTTTCGTGGTGTCATGGTTATTACTATATTTATAGAATTAAGAAGAGGATGTCAAATTTTAAAATTGATGGAATTTGTACACATGTAAATACTTAAAACATTTAAGTATATATTATATGTTATTATGAAAGGAATGTATCACAACATTAGGATATTGAAAATAATGGATAATAAGGATTTAATTCCATTCAAAAAATTGAATTAATTTTTATGATATTTTAAACCTTATCACCTTGTTTTAACCACATCATTAACTCTAAAAAACACAATCATGGAATACAATATTTAACCAAAGTTAGTATTTGTATTGAACAAAATTAAATTAATCATGTTACAAAATTCAATCATCCATATTTGAATTCATAAATCCATTTTACCATATTATATTTATTATAGTTTTATAATATATTTATAATAGAAGTATTAATCCACAATAAATTTGTTTTAGAATATTTTATTTTTCATGCTTATGAATTATTTTAATAAGAAATATTTTATCATTATAATTCATAGAGAATTTATTGAATTAATTTATATCAATGATGGTTATTTTACTTTAAATTAGATAAAAATAAAAAGAACCATGTAAAAACATTATTGAAATAATGGATAATAAAATTTACTCTAATAAAAACATTATATAATTTTTATCATTTAAAACATAAATATATAAATAAAAATTAAATTTAAAATCATTCATAAAACCTAATATATATATATATATACATATATATATTCATAAAAAATGTTTTTCGATCTTTAAATTAATTATTATTTCATTTTAATTTCATAAATGTGAATATACAATGAAATTGTTTTTTTATCCACATAAACCAAAATTATTTAAAAAAAATTCCACAATTCACTCATGAGATTACGTTCACATGATTCCTTCAAAATTTGTATAATTTTTATAATATATCATTTCAATTTGTGAAAAAAATTAATCATAATATTCATTAGAAATATGTTACAAAAAAATTTATAAGGAAAAATTATTTTTGGAATATAAAATTAATTTATACTATTTTTATCGATTATTAATTATTAGAAATTTATTATTTATTTTAATTGAAATATAATCTATAAATTTCATTAAAATAATATATAAATAATAAATTTAAATTATTTTTATTAATTTATTTTTTTCCTAAATTAGGCATTTTAAAAATATATCTTTTACTATTTTTTGATATAATTTATAATTACTATTCCTATTTTCATATAATTAATTAGTACTGCCCCATTTTGAAAAACATTTATATAATGATTTAACTATGTAGATACACCTATTTATTCCCTCCAATATAATAGATAAGTTAAACAAGTGAACTTTAAAAAATAATGTTTATATAGTATTTAATTATTCTTTTACAGTATGTGTTGTAAATAGTACAAAATATCATATAAAGTATCAATTTAAATGAATATAAAAAATGATGATGTGTTTAATTATCACCAATTTAATGAAATTCCATCTTCCAATTTTTTTTGTTTCCTTGTAATGAATAATTTAATTACCTTCAATATATATTATAAGTAATAAGAAATGAAATAAAAACTAATTAATTTAAAAGAATCTAAAATAATGGAACCTTACCATAGAAAAATTGAGTTTGAATGTGGCACGAAAAAAAATTATAATTGAGAGAAAATAATTAAATTCTATTCTTCCGTAATGGTTATATGGATGAACAATTAATTAGATTTCCTTTTAAATGGTTTTTCAAATTTTTTTAATGAATTGAACCATATCACTTTGAAAATATTCATTACACCATGTTCCTACTAATTATTTATTCATAATTGCGGATTTGATTCCAAAATCATGCCTTGATAGCTATAAAATATTTACCTAATAATAATTGAGATATTAATATTCCTATTATATATGTATAAAAATTCATATACCATTGTGATTGAAAATGATAGAAAATATACTTACATGATATCAATCCATAATTACATCTCTTATATTAGTTTTAATAAGATTGACACATATACTATATCAAATATCCATTAAAAATGTTATATTCACGAGGCACTAAAATCCAATTATAATGGATAATAAAATAAAAAATATGAGGAATTTTTTTTCAGAATATTTTTATATATGAATTAAAAAAATATTGTTATTAAAATATAATAAAATATACAATGTGAATAATTATTTCCATGAACAAAATCCTATATTAATATCCTAATAATCTTCAATAACTATAAAATTTTATCATAAATAATTAAATACATAATAAACATTAATGCTCTTCAAAATATTCATTATAAAATTGGGGAAAAAATAATTAATATATGATAAAGAAATTAAAATTTATCTCCAAATAACATCAATCGATAAATAATTAATAAACTATAAACATGTATTCAAGAATTATAAAATCACTAAGAACTGCTATTATTTTATATAAATAAATAGAATCACTAATAAAACATAATAAAATCATATATTATTCATAATTGTAACTGAAAATTTATACATTCGATAAATTTGAATCTTAATCAACAATATTTTGGTGTAAAAGTTTCTTATAATGATAATTTTTTTTGAAAATAACTACAAGTAAATTCAACAACATTATAACTAAACAGATTTTCAATCACATTGTTATGTATATGATAATAAAACTGTTCTTGAAATTTATTAACACTTTTATCCCATTTAAAAATATTAAAATGAATATCAAAGAATGTATTAACACAAAATAATATCCATATATTTTAATTTATTCCCCAAAAATTTAATATAATTTATCCATAAATAACCATCATAACAAAATAATTAAAAAAAATTCAGTTTTTTTTCCACAATTGATTGGTAAAATAAATTATAAATCCACCAAAATACAATTAATCATATAGAAATTACAGTAAAATAAATAACCAAATGGGGTATCTATTCAAGTGAACAATAGATAATCCTATATCCTATCGAGGTTGTGTCCATACATTATCATAATTCCAAAAAAATTAAATTTTCCTAGGTATTCTTTATCCTTGCACAATTACTATATATTAATTTAATTGCATGTTGAAATAAAATGAAATTAAAAAACAATATTTTTTTTGAAAATTTACAAATATGAAATCATTTTAAAATAACTTCACTCTATAAATTCAGATACTTATTTACTATAGTTTTTATAATATGTTTTGTTTTTTATAATAATAAATAAATCACGATAATAATAGAAAGTCAGAATATTCTTAAAGTTCACAATTCATTATAGCGTTATTATGGATTGTAAATCCTTTTTCTAAGTAAAAATTTATAAAGCATATTAACGGCCATTTTTATATTGTTTGAAATTGGATTGATGATATATTTTTTTCTAAAAACATAGTCAAATTTTTAAAAAGACACATTAGCATATCAATGTATAGGAGATGATTGAGCTAGATTATACTGTGTTATTCAATAATTTTCAATACTAGGGTTGGTTTCTAAAAAATGATAATTATTCTGTAATTAATATATATATAATCCCTTTTATGTTAAATAATTTTTTGACATTTTTATATAACACTAAATTATTTTATTATACACTTTTTAAATAAATATATTCTCTTTGATAACATAAAATACAAAGAACCACGAGTCTAATTAAAATGTAATATATTATATAGTTTTAACCATGAAATTAAATTGAATGGTATGAATAAGACAAAAATGAAATATAAAAAATATGTGGTCAAAAAATGTATAAAATAAGATTCTTGTTTATTAAATAATTATTAATGAAAATAAATATAATTTTAATGTAAAATGATCATATTTTCTCAAATTTTTCTCTTATGTGTGCAGTGCACTTTTCTATTAGTAATAAATGTAAATCCATTTGTTTTAATTATTTTAGATTATTTTGTTTATAATTCATGTAATCATAATTTTTATCAATTATCTAATATTGTTTAGGCTTTGTAATAAAAATAAATTCATTTTAATGAATAAAAACATTAAATTTATAAAAATCGGTTCCATCTATTTTTCAAAAAAAATCTATAATTATATTTTTTTAATTTCTAATAGTTTTCGGATGAAATTTACTTAATTTTTTATAAAAAAATGGATAAATTATTATATTGTGAACTTTCTTATAATTTTTATTTTTGAATAATATTTTGATAAATAGTTTAAGTACTAAAAATTTATCAAAATATATATATATATATATATATTTAAAACTTTTAGAAATATATACATTGTTTGAAATGGGATTTAAATTATTGTAAGTTGAATAATACTTTAATAGAATAAATTTATTTCATTCAAATTATTTATATTATCATTTTTATATAAAAAGTTTATTTACTCAAGAAAACTTGTACTTTGGAAAACTATAGGTTGTTTCCTTTAAATGTTTAAATTTCAATTAAATGATATTACATATGTCAAATTAATTTGATTAAATTGATTACATTTTTTGGATCAAAATAATTAATAGTAGTTAATATAGTTAACTTAATTTTTCAACATTATTATTATTAAAAAAATAAAATATATGTCATCATGATTATGGTCAAAACATGTTTAATATGGGTTAAACTAATATAGATTGCAATTAAAAAATAATATTTATTTATAAATTATATTGTATAGAATTATTTTGACCATATTTTATATAATTTTTAGGAATGGTCAGATTTTTATCACTTAATTTAAATGTAAAATTAATATATTATATTATTTTCAAAAATTTCTAGTGGGTCCTCTGCCAACATATAAAATGAAATGTCATCTCCTCTCAACTCAACAAATAAAAAGCCATCATTTTTTTGAAATCCCTTCCAAAAACCCTTCCATGTACCCCTATGACTTAAAATTTATAGTTTCTTTATAAAACTAATATGGGAAGTCATTATTTATAAACCTAATGTTTTTTTCTAAAGAAGTGGTATAATTTTTAACCATGTTTTTTAATTTTATTTGATCATCTAACCCTTTAAAAATCATCATCAACCAGTATAAAATAATATCACTTTTTATTATATATAATAAGTTGTTATTATTTTATTTTATTAACCTATATCCGTATTATTTTCCATTAAATGGTAAATGAAACCATTGATCTTCTATATAGCAGACTACCACCTCATGAAGTGATGCATTTCATTTTCTATCACCACCTCTCAATGTTTGATATAATAATGTATTAAATGTATATAAATATATTTTATGACATATAGATAATCTTTTAATTATAATATCATATCTGATATCTTTTGTTCCAATCCATTTTAAAACTAAAACATTTCACATACGTACGTGTGGACAACCACCTTTATGAAGGATTGTGACCCGTTTTTCATTATCATTTTACAAGGATTTTTACAAGGATAGATTTTATAAATACATAATATTTTTATAAAATAATAATAATTAAAAGTATTTTAGTTATTAATTATATTTCTTTCATTCAATCTGTTATGAAATGATAACATTTCTCTAGTGTATGTATAATGAAAAATCCTAGTGGTTGATGTATTCAACTTTTCAATCTATAACATCTATATAGAAATAAAAATTTGTTTATAATGAGTATATATTATATTTTATTTCATTTTTACATAATGAACATAATTTATCAATGATCAATAAAAAAGTGTTTATACAATTGAACCAAAATGTAAGTGAAAAATGAAGCAATAATCTCCCATAATAATGATATTAATAAATTATTTTTATGAAAATGGTGATAATATGTTAGATGTATGTAATATATTGAATTTTATATTTTATTAGAGTTATGTATTAAATTTATAAAAAATAAATATTTAACATAAATTTGATTCCAACATGTACGAACGAAGTTTGAATTGAGTTAATGGTTTTATGTTACAATCACATAGTTTTTAGATTGTTTTGGATTATGTTTTCATGCTGAAATATCAGGACCCTCCTATCAATAATATCATTAATTTTTTATCCTATATTTTTTTATATAGAATAGATATTTTCATTAGTCAATTCTATTATTAATTATCTAAAGATTCCAAAATAATTTTTAAAATGAAAATTAACTTTATTTATCTCTTCAATTGAAAATATGTTTTCACCTATGTCAATATTTTCTAAATAAATTTTAAAACATTTCTTACAGCCTTTTTGTAACAGTTTAATTTCATATATAACAATGTTTTAAATTTATAAAAATGATTTGAAATAACTATTTTTTCCATTTTATTAATGAGGAACTTATTATATTTTACCTAAAATCTAAAAGGAATATTTATTTTAACACACACCAAATGAATATTATTTCATGCCATCATGAAAGTTCAATGATTTGATTAATTAATTAAATTTATAATTTTATCATAGATAAAGATTTTAATATAATTTTTTGGAAATATTTTGATTTTAAATATGTGTATTGAAAAATAAAAAATTCTTTTCCTTATGAAATGTTATATTGATCTTGTAACTGAATTTTTAATCAATGCAAACATCCATTCCTTTAAAAAAATTATGTTGTGGATTTGAACCAACCATAAAATTACTATTAATTACCTAAATGTCTTATGATTATGATTACTTGAATTATAGGAATCCAATTTCATTTACATGAGTTTTTCAAACATGATGTTTTTATGAATCTCATTACCATCTTACCAGGAATTATAAGATGAATGTTTTAAGTTATTGTAGAACTCAATGGTGTTTTTTTATTATGTGAAGGGTGTTAAAGGGATAATTTTTTCCTCTAATTCATTGAGTTGTGATTGATATCTCAGGAAATAAGCTTTTCTAGAATGAGAATTAAACCCAGTTCATTCTAGAACTCTGTCCACTATGATAGTCTTGGGAGTAACCCTTAATTAATATGATAGTTTGGGGAGTGAAACCAATCCTTTATAATATTAATTATTTTATTAATTAACTATTTTGAAAAGGTTATTATATTTTTTTTTCTACAAGTCATTGTATTATAAAAATGTTATGATCTCATGGATTTTTTATTTGATTCAATTGATATTCATGTCCTATGAACTGTCAGGCTATATTCCCTGACTTACTATTATGTTCAATGATAAAAATGTTATGATTTTAAAATGTTGTAATTTTATTCTCTAACTCTTATTATTATGTTATGTTTATTTTAACATTAATATCTCCCTTATTTACCCTTAATGGTCATCTAAGAATCATTTTTTTGGATTCCATACCCTATAATATGAACAATGGTATTATGAATGATATGTCTATGAATGGGGATAGTTTTGAGTAACATAGTGGGACACAATGTGGCTCACTAATTTAATTGGTGCCAATGTATCCAAGATTCATAAGATTAAAGAACTATTTTATTCTAGCACAGATAGTAATTTTACATAATGAGTATTCATCTAATAAGATTTAATATCTAGGAATGAATAGTTTGGAACACTATATTTTGTGTTAGAGTAATATATAGTTACCATCATAAACTAAAATGAAAAAAATATGTTGAGAACCGATTTTATAATTGTAATTATAGGAGAAAAACCTATTTTATGTTAATAAAATGAGTGTTGTGTTCAAAGAAAAAAATTCCATTTCTAGATACTACAAGTGGACATATTTTCTAAATAGACGCATATAGGGGTAATAAACTCATAATTAGTATGATGAGTTTATCTCATCTATCATTATGGAACATAGATATTGTGTCCATACTGCACACCATGGGTTTTACTCCCATTAGATATTACTAGGTTAATTCAAATTTTCATTATGAACCATTATGATGGATTTTAATAGACAATGATAATGAATGACCAATCTCTAACCAAATATTTCATAAATTTGAAAACAATGTTTTTGATTTAGATAACCTATAGAAGTTTTTTAATGATAAAAATTTTTATACATTGATTATTATATCTTTCAATCCACCATTCAGCATTTGGGAATGGATAAAACCTGATGGAACAATGATCATGATGAATTTGACTAAAAATTCCATGAATATATGCTAGAGAAACCAAATGTTAATGGATTTATAATTCCAAATATATTTTATCATTAAAAAATTCTCAATATATTCTTCATGTTGATATTCAAATAGATATAATGAGGGAAAAAATTTCTATATATTCATTCATGAATTAATGTTCACCTACATTTCTTTAGGTTGGTGATCAATTAGTTTATGATAAATGAATCAATATAATTAAAAATTTATTTGCTATTCATTATTGTTAGGATAATGAAAAAGAATAATATTATTATTTTATCATTTGTATGATCAAGAATATCTGTAGTAGAAACTGATCAAGTATTCTAGGAATCGTGTGGAAATTGACTCCATGGAGTGGGATGAGTTGAATAGATAAATTTTTAATAAGTTATTTTATTTTATATTTCATATGAAAATGGATAATGTTTGCCAATATCTAAAAAAGATGTATGATGATATTTTTTTGTTCTTATGATTTAATTTTTTTTAAAAATGTGAGTTGTGATTATAGTTTAATAATCCCACTTTTATGTAAGGATTATAAAATTTTATTTATTTTACAACAATTTTTTATGTTTTAAATAAATAAGGGACATTAGTTGCATTGAATAAATTATTTTACATACCACCAAGGTGGAAATGTAAATTGAAATTACCAATAAATTTCATGATTTTCATTATAAAGTAATGATAGAGTTTAGTGGAATGTGGAATAACTAGATAGAGAATAATATGATCCCTTATTTATGATCATGGTGTTGAGGGTATCATAAATTAAATTTCCTTATGGTGAATCATAAAATTTTTGTGTGTGGAATGGAAGGTTTATAAGATGTATAATGATAAAGGGACAAGAATAAGTTTTCTAATTATGTGAATAAGGTGAATATCTACAGAATTAACAACCCAAAGTCCAATTTTTCAAGTTAGTAGTGTTAAGGAATTATGGTAGCAATTTCTCAGATAAAAAGAATAATGGTGATGATGGATGTATATTACCTTTTAATCTAATATATAAATGTATATCTCATGATTTTATATTTATGATGAGGGGTATGATAATTTTAGGGTGAATTCAAGTCTAGAACTATTAATCTCTTATTTTAATGTGGCTCTAAACACTCTATTAAATATAATGTAATTCATATGGGTATGAAAATACCACACCCAAATTTTATTTATAATTATTAAGGGAGACCTTTAATTTTATTTTCATAACATCATAATTATATTATTATTCTATGGTTAATGTTTGTGGGGATGTTATTCTTGAAAATCATGTTATTCTCCCTCAAATTTATTTTGATGTTAACATATGCATGGGTGATATTTATCTACATAATATCACAATCAGAAAAAATGGGGAATAATACATAACTCCCTAAACATGCCTCAAATTGTCTAGGGGACGATGGCTAGTGGTGGGTCACACAGATGGGAGGCCTTTTCCTAAAGTACCTATACACACAAACCCGTAAACATCATGATGTAAATGTGAAGAGATATGAAATGCTAGAAACTACAATTCATGCATACAACTATGTGAATCTAGATTACAACATTAATATTAAAATCATAAAAATGATGAAACACACTCCCACTAAATAAATTTAAAGCATCAATCAATATCATAAGGAGGGGATCATTGTCAATTGAAGCTATTTAAATGATCCTTGACAATGATTTGGTAAAAAAATCAGTTAGTACAGCTCAATATTATTTTCTTGCCGCGAGTCCTTTAAAAACACTATCAAAATTCTTGGGGTATGAACAAGACACAACATATTAGAGAATGTCGCATTCAGGATTGAGTAAAAAATTTACACAGTAGGCACTACATAAACCGAAAATAAAAGGGAGAAAATAGAATGAAACATTCCACTCAACCAAAACAGAGGGAACCTAAACAATATATAAATTACATCTTTATCCTTCCGAAAATATACATGACTAGTCAGATCAGTCTAATTTTTTTTAAAACCCAAAAACTTCCCACATCATAAGGAATCCCATAATTACCCTTATATAAACATCTCATAATCCAAGTATAATGAGGTTCTATCATCATATCCAGTTTAATGATTCTTCTCATGTATATAATGGTAAAAAACCTAAGAGGACACACTAGATGAGCGCAAACATCCTAGATGGAACCCATACAAGACATACTCTCCATTGGGAACAACCTACAAGTACATACTCTAGTTCTTTCTTCCAGAGGTCTGGTAGTAGCTATCATGTGCCCTCTATAGGTCTATATGAACCCTAGTGGAGGCCCCTACATCACCACTAAACACCAATAAGCGATAACTAATCGAAAATATGCACCACATGAATCCTATAAAATGAGAGAGAATGGAGGGACTTACACCTCCCAATTTCATGGCAATCGAGGAAGTATTATCTCCCAATTAACCCGCAAAACCTCTATCACTCTTGAATGGAGCAGCCTGCGACTCAATCCATTAGGGTAGATATTCCACTTTACATGGTTTCTCCCATAAATAGTATAGGGGACCACTACTCGTAATTATACTGATCTTCTAAAGGATCCCTAAATCTACATTAGGACATGATCCCCATCACTACACGAATATGTGGGATTACTACTCAGTATATGAGGACCTAGTCACTAATATGGTTAGGGAGTACCACACTGTGGATAGAGGGCCCACACCCTGATATGATTGTTGAGTACCAATCTACCAGTACGATCACTATGAGAGACACAAAGCATGATTGGATAGGGGAGTGCTAACTCCAAGGATAGATGAATAAAAAACTAATACAGTTTGGGAGTAACCACTCTATATATTCATCACATCTGATGGAATATTCCCCCTAGAATGTCAGGGGAGTTATAACTCCGTTGATAGAGGACCCTCAATATAGTACAACAAGGGAGTAACTACTCTATCTTTCCAAAGAGTATGTAGGGACCACACACTTCCATTCTAGTGGAGTACAATCTTTAACTATGTGAATGATACATGGAACCTGCTACCTAATACAATACGGGAGAACCATCCTCATTAAAACCACCACTTATGTCTACAACCCACAACCACGATGTGGGGAGTCACATCTCAATGAAAGGAGGGAGGTAAGGTAAACCCACAACCTAATGCCATTGTGGAGTACCAGTCTAAGAATCCCTCTCTTAGAGCCACACTAATCCCCAACATCAATGAAGAACCACATGAAGGAGGATCACCCTTATCACACGTCATGTCATAATAATAAAATTTATAGGGTATCCATGAACTAAGATAATAAGGGAGAACCACTCTACTTGCCTAAATAATCTAGAATACCATTATTATAAGAGTGTAGTGGAAGGAACAAAACCTAACATCAACATAGTGATCCACCCTAATCACTCCCAATTGTTTAAGAACAACTACAACAACACCATTCATGCAACGTTCCATTTAATTCTGTGTAGTTAAAAATGGAGGATTCTATCACATTCTATATAAAACAATTCCTATAATAGGCTACTTCTAGGCATGAATATGTGTTTAAGAGAAGTAGATACTATAGGTGGATGATCTCATAAAGATCCCCACGAACGTTCATAACATGTACTAGAACCCCCATGACATGTGGACTCACCCATGCACCTGGTCATGTCTCCCATAAACATGGCATCAGTTTCAAATATATGTGTACATGATTTTTATAGCTCGTACATGGTGTGTCCTACTCCACCTAACCTCGATCCATGTTCACCCTTGACATGGAATTACATCCCATGTCACCCACGCAACACGTACCACATAATACATGCCATGTCCATGTTGGTTTCCCCAGACTGTGTCTTGAACCCCATGTCCTTGTACATTGAACATATAGTTCTAAACTTCCTTGTATAATGACATGGCTCCCATGCCATGTCCTTTGGACGCAAGACATTTGGTCGTTATAGGGAATGTAATCTTGATATGTGTCTTGTAATCCCCTAAATTCATATTCCCAAAACATAAATCACACATGGTGTATATAATTGGTTCACATGATGATTTGATGGAGATTATTATGGGAATTTCCTTTTGAATATCACAATTGACATGGGTTTTCCCTGAAACAAACTAAACAACCTAGTAGAGATCACTAACTATTTCAATAGGGTTGTACATCATTACTACAATTCATAAAAAGGGGATCAAGGATAAATACCAACTCCTCCTATGTATATGGTGATACACTGATGATTTTGGTGTCGAATGATGCCAGGATCTTGCTCATTCTAGTTATAATGAATAATAGAGCCAAAAATGGAAATCAAAATCCCATTATCACTTCAATTTGGATAATTTTTATACATAGGCCTAAAGGGGGAGTATATGAATGTATCCTCATTGCGTTGTTCAAGAAAACATAAAAAGGGGCTAGATATAGGATATTTTATTAATTAAATATTCATTTAATTAATAATATCATCACCCGACTCCCTACCAACTCTTCCTCATTCACGCAGCCCGCACAAACAACTGAATGTATCACATAGTGTAAAAACTAATTTATTAACAAAAAAATTCCAAAAATTACTATATGAGTCTTTTATTGGGAGTGATTTTATGTTTCAAGAGAAACTACGTGTGCATGATAAAATGTATTTAATATATTTAACATCACCATGTTAAGGCTCTTTAGAACCCTAAATCTCATGTCAACTGAACACCTAGATTCAAAAAAGTTCATAGTAATATTACAAATCTGTAAAGGTAAAAACATGAGTAATTAAACACTCCCCTCACTAAGGCTTATGATCCCTAAAAATATAAATCCTAGGAGAAGAGAAATAAACTCAGCTTTCCACTGAAACTACCAGGCCAGTGCGCTCATAAAGGGTTCCCATGCTGCTTACGAGAACACACATAGGTTAACCAAAAAGGCTAAAACAAAATACATTATAGCTCCAAATAGATCGACATCTAGAAAAAAAGATGAACATGCCTCCTCAGATGTGGAATCAGGAAAATGCACAACAAAAATGCCCCTCTGTATTCATATGGTCTAGTGGTACATCAACTCACAATCCTGACATGGATACTCACATAACCATATAGCTAACTTCCATCCTAGGATGAACGTACCCATGTAATACTCAAGATCATTTTGTTGAAGGTTCACATTGAGAATGTGAGGGATACTATGACAAAACTAGGGATTCCAAAGTGTAATAACTGGGTATTACAAGACTCTTCGTCTCTAAATATCTAGCTGTAAAAAAACATCCCATAACAAAAATACATCCACACCATCTATTGGCATCCTAGTTATGTATGTATGTTTGATAACCAAAACAATTTTTGGATAACATCATAGGGTATAACACTACCACTATAGAATGATTCTAATCAAGGCTCTTCCTCTTCCATGGATTCATGGGAAAAGGGTAAAGTAGAAAAACTACACTAGAAATGCTAGGACCTACTTTGACACTCAATAACACAAACTCAACATAAATAATGTTTATAGATTACTTCAACTAAACCTCCACACTATCAAATTTAGCTAGAACTGGGTCACCCACATGGATTTGATCACGTCGCCCAAATATTTCTTGATGGGGAAAGTATCCCCCTTCCTCATAAGTTCAAATATATTCCAAACCATGCCATATCCTCCTTATGAATATGTGATTCAATGATGATGTTAATTGAAGGAGTGTACTAACAAATAATAAAGATATGACCAAATGGCCATATTGTTTCTTACTTGGACCTCTATATGAGAACCAACAACTCGTCACCCATCCATGAATACAATAGTCATATAGAATAATCCATCACTACTCGATAAAATCCAAGTTGGGTGGGTGGGACTATCCCATATGGTTTTAATTGTGAACAAAAAAACACCTCTTTGGAGAAAGTACCCATATTACTTGTGCATTCGATGCAATGTAAAAAACCCAATATAGGGTTCTACAGATGCCTTGTATCACCCCAGTTTAATCCTCGAGCAAGAATGGGACTGAAAAAGAGTACCTCACAAAAGTTTTTATCAAACAACTGAATAAAGAATAAAAGGCATAGAGTGTACCTTTATTTATCCTCATATATTTTCAGTCAAATAAATCTATGGCCTAATAATGTCCTCACTCGATCCCTCTAGCACCCTAATCCTGGCATGGATGAAATGATGGTGGTTGGTGAAACCAACATCTTCTCTCCCAGTTCCTCTGCCATGTATACAATCTAGAGGAACTCCATGCTCCAAATGTTGTCTCTACTATGGTTCTCCATTAACCAGATCATCCTAGTAGCACAACAGGACATGAAATCTCTTGAAAGATGACCCAAACCATCACAAGCATAAAACCATCTCTCCTATGGTTGACCTTATCCTCGATGTGTCACCTGTACTACAGTACGACATGCCTGAGTCTGTGACTGGGTATGCCTCCTACACCATGATCTCATCTTCTACCATCTACTAGCCATTGTGAAGGGCTTATTCTCATGACCATCATTATTGGGAAATCCTCCGTTCCCTTTACTATTAATCTTTCTAAAACTAGATATCACACCAGTAACCCTGAATAAGAGGAAATGAACAAGGATACCACGCCTAATCATACATATTTGATGAGGACCTTCTAAAATTATTGATATATGTTGATTGGGTCTCTCACTATATCATGGATGTAACATAAATATTCTATGAAACTCACTATGTACTCCACCATAGTCATTCTACCCTTCCAAAGCTGAAAAGTATAATGGATATGCACTTATCTAAATGTGGTTGGGTAAATGTCTTCTGTAAATTGTCACTCAAACTCCACATATGTGAGAACCACCTCATCATCAGAATGCATCACAAGGCTCCACTATCGCTTGATCTAAACCAATAGAAGGATCACCACTAGGATCACTATCAGATCAGGAGGCATCCTCACAGGATAGAAAAAATGGTGGCTTCCCTAAGACTTCTATCAGATACCTAGGGTTCAAGATAACCGCAAACCCTTAGAGATCACTACATCTAGAACTTATGTAGTCCACTCATCACGCACATATCCTTTTCCCAAACTACCCGGAAAAACATTTTCTCAATTAGTGGTGGCCCAACTTGAATACCACTAAGATGTACCTCCTCATAACTAGTGCCATGTAATGATGCCTCATCATGGGGTGAATCTTTCTCATAAACTCATCATTGAACCGTATTTAAATTTCATCACAGTGGAATCCCAAAACATAATCAAGATTCTTCATTGTAATGGAGTGTATATTGGATGTTGACGTATGATGAAAAATGAAAAAAATAAAACCCAGTATTATAGGATCCATGTTCCATTTATTCCCCAATGACCATGGTCATAATGGACCGAGTAAAAATAATGTTATCATTGTTCAAGTGAATGGGAATGTTGGACGTTGGACCGACACAAGATCCTTTGTCCTGGGATCTAAAATAGAAACATCCCTCACTATCGATATAAATCCAAAACCAATATCATGACACTATAGTACCAAAGTGAAAACAACATTGATTCAACTCTGTAATGACCCGAACTGATGGGTCTCGAACCACATCTCCCCCATGAAAATAATTAATGGTCCAGGGACTAGAGACTAACACCAAGTACAAATATCACAAAAATGAGAGTAATTATCCTAAAGTGCCTTGACACGCACAATAAAAAATTCCTCAATATAACAATTAAGTGGTATATAAATATTGAAATTAAAATTATTGAATAAAACTATCTTAATCCAGAGTAGAAAATAAGTAATAAAAACATTAAAACGGAAACAATTCCCACCAGAAAAATTAAAATAGTCCAGCATTCTTAGATAGAGAGGGATGACATCCAAATAAAACTACCATATTTCACCTCATCCCCACTTTGGGAAACACCTTTGTAGGTATAGCTCTGTAAGCCCCACCGGTCTTTGGTCCTCAAGTAACTCTGTCAAAAGGAATTTGGTTTACCAACTACCCAACACATGAAAGAATATCCCGCATATGGATGAGTATAAAAATACATTGTAGGCACCCTCAAAATCCAAATAAAAAGTGTGGAACTGAATGCATACAGTCTTATCAACCTAGACATAGGTAACCCAAATTAGAAAGAAACTCCATATCAAGATGTCATTTTCTATTCGTGACTAGTTAGATCTATCCACAATTTGATTCAACCCATACACATGAAAACATTACAAGGACTCCTAGGATTATCTAGATATATGCATCTCAGATTCCAATTCTCATGAGGTTCGAACCTTATTTCCTCCGAAAAGACTCTTTTTAGGTCTCTAATGGAATAAAAAAAACCCGGATAAAATACATAATGAGGATATTCATCCCATATAAAACCCATCTGAGATATATTATCATTTATTAACAACCTAAACGGTCAAAATTCAGTTCCTTACACCAGAGGTCCTACCATAGCATACATGTACCCTGTGTAAGGATGAAAAAACCGAAGTTGAGGGGCCCACCTATCACAACTACACACTATTGTGGGTGCACCATAATAAAATATGCACCCCATTCATCCACTCTAATGAGAGCGAAATTAGTGACCCATTCCTCACCACTTTGCTATAGTTTATGGAGTACAAGCTCTTAACTGACCCTTAAAACCTCATGCAGTCTTGAATGGAGTGTACCACACCATAATCCATTGAGGTATCTATTAATATCAACAAAATAACAATCATAACTACTTTAGGGGATCACTCTTCAAAAGTATACACATATTCTGATGGAGAACTAACTCCAATGGAGGAGCCACTCACCACCACAAATCGAAGACCAGGGAGACATACTCTAGAGATGAGGACCCACACTTTGGTATGATAGAGGATTACCACTATATGGATATAGGACTCACACCATGGTATGAAATGGGAGTAACACTCTTCATATATGATCACTATTGGGTATCCTCACCCGAACACTATATACGAGTCCCGTCATATGGTACGAGGACCCACTCCCTAATATGATAGGGGAGTACCAACTCTTTTGGAATAACATGTATGGAGGACTAGTACCCTAAAATGAAAGGGGAGTACCGAAGACAAGGTTAGAGGGAATGAACAAAAACACTATAGGGGATTACCCACTATATTTATTCATAATTTATGGAAGAACTGTTCCCCAACATGATAGGGGAGCACTAACTCCAAAGATAGAGAAACTGCACCATTGTCTAATTGGGGAGTAACTACACTATCTAGCTAGTGAGTATGGAGGGAAAAACCTGGAATAATAGAGGAGCACTATCTAGAAATATACAAATTATATGGGGAACACTCTCCCTGAAATAATAGGGGCTAGAATCCCAGGAAGAACCACCCCATAGTTATAGAACCAACACCCATGACATGTAGAGTCACATCATTACTAATGCCAGGAGGTAATAGAAAACTGCACCCAAATTCTATATGAGAGTTCGACTCCCCGTGTCACTCTATAAGAATCACAATGATCCCCATCATCATACAAGAGCCTCTATAAGGATCACCATGCTTGTCATAACACGCTTTGGAATACTGTCATGGGTAGGGGATTGTTCCCTTAGACAACTAGGTACCACCATTCTACAGGGACAAATAGCTTTGGGGACACACGTCCTTAAAGGGTATGGGAAGGTACTAACCCTACCATCAACCTAGTGATCCACCCTGATCATAACTAAATGTTTAATGAAGAAAAGAATAACTCATTGACTGAACTATGCCACAATGATTCTCATAGGCCAAAACAAAGGCAACCATCAAATTATATGTGAAGAATTTCTCATCATATGCTTCTCACATGCCTAGATATGAGTAATATAGAAAGGGAAACCCAAGTAAAAAGACCCAAAGAAGATCCTTATGAATGTACATGATGTCCACTAGAGCCCACATGGAACGTGGACACTCCTGTGAAGCTATATGTGTCTCTAATCCACTCAACATTTATTGGACATGTATGTGTAGACACTATGTAATGCCTCTACCTAGCATGTCTCTCTTCACTCAGCATCGGTCTATGTTCACCCTTCACATGGGTGGATCATACGTGTCACCCACACACTGTGTAACAAATTATAAATGTCCTATATAAGTTAAATGGATTCATGGGCACGTCATCTTCCCAAGCCTATGTCTCGAACCCTATGTCCTTATATGTTGACTAGGTAACTTTACATGAAAATGTACAACCAAATGACTGCATAGGCCATATCCATTTTCTACATGATATGGGGTATGTACATTGCCTTTTTCCCTTTTACATAGTTTGTATTCCCAAAAACTCATCCTTGAATATCTTAAGGTACACAAGACATGTTGTTCTAGTTTAAATGCTAGGAAGACCGAAATTCTGATGAGGTTTTCCTTTTGAGACTCTTGATTCACCACACGTTTCTCTGAAACAAAGAGATAAACTTAAAAGAGATCAATAAAAATTGATATAGGGATTAAAACCATAAAAATTTCCTAAAAAAGGATCAAGTACATACATAAATATTCTAACCTTGAGTTAGAATCGCTAAATATTCAAGTGTAGAACAATTCCCAGCTCGTTTTAATTCTTGATCTAATGACCATTATTTCCATGAACGATGATCAGAAGTACTTAATCACATTGATTTGGATCATTTTAATCCATTAGGGAAGGGGGGGGGGGACAAATTTATCATTCTTTTATAATGCACACAAATAGGGTAATGGGTATATTTAGGTTAATTTATTAATTAGAATTTCATTCAACTAATAATATCACAACCTGATGTTATGCCAACTCGCCCTTGGTTGTGCAACAGGTACCGACAACTTTATATCACACCTAAAGTTAATAGGAAATTCTATACTCAACCACATACTGATAATTATGATCCATGAAACTTAAATTGTGTTGCATCACATTTCAAGAGAAACTGTGTGTTTTCTAAAAAATATATTTAATATTTTTAATATCACTGCGTGAGGTTCTCTGTAACATGAAATACCACGATGGCTTGGTGCATGGCACCAAAAATAGTGTTAATAATATTCCATGTTATAACATTTTAAAAACCAAGCCATTAAACATAAATCCACCATCAATTTATAATGAAGTAATGTCACATTTGATATTCAATACCATCCTAGGATCATATATTCGAGCGACAACTTCTGATTGAATCACATCCATTGAATGGGTCTTGATTCCTATTAAAATAGGTGTTTATCGCACATGTTTCCAGAGAAAGTCAGCATCCATGATATTATTATATATGTGAGTGTTTATTGATGTATTTATATAAGTGTTTCCAATTATCCACATCAATGTGATGAAATATTCTACATAGAAATCAATCTAGGTGGTACTACGATTTCATAGAATAAATATGGAATGATGTCTACCGATATTAATGAATTGAAGATACAACTGAAGGATAATTTTGAAAATGAAATTATTCATCCTTGTTGATCACAATGGAGAAAATAAGTACATTTTTAATAAGAAATATTCTTCAATGAGACTTCTTGGTTATTATCATGAAAAAACAAGATCGCTTTAAAAAAATTCCTCTACACCGCATTAATGACATATTTGATTAAACTTATATAGCTCAATAATTTTTAAATATTGATATTTGTTCTAAATATTATCATCCAAGAGTATTAAAGGAGGATAAACCCAATACATAATTTTATAAAAGGTATAAACAATATTAATTAATGTTGATTCCATTTTCTCTTACTAATTCCCATTATATCTCCATGTATTTAATGAATATTGTCCTTAAATATTACCTTGAATATTTTTTGTTAGTCTTTATTGAACATATTATTATATATTCTTATTGAGTGGATGATAATTATTATCACAAGAGGAATGTATTAATGACCCTATGGGTGTTGAATATGTTTAAAAAATTTAAAAGTGAGAACTTTGTATATAAAATCATTCAATTAGAAGTCTTATAATATCAAACGAGCATATATCATTAGATCCATCATAGAATATCATTAATGAATGTTTTCATTTAACAACCAAATTGACTAATATCCATAATTTTATTAGATTGTATGGATATTTTTTGTGATTTTTTATAACATCCTATGACCATCTAAACCACCCAATATGATAAGTCCAAAGGGCTAGAAGTTCCATTGGATAGATGAATATGAACTAAATTAATTTGAAATAAAATAGATGGTTATTTAGTGCACCATTTCATAAATTACCATGGAGTTATGAAGGGCTTGTAATAAATATTGATGTAATAAATAATGCATTAGGATGTGTTATCATGAATAATTATTTGGTAGTAGCTTATGTATCATAGATTTTGAAGGTTTTTCGGAGAAATTAACTAACTAATGATTTGGATGTTGTTGAGGAATTTTTTCATTAATGTTGTTAATGAATTATATTAATCGAGTAAAATAGGATATATATATATATATAGATGCATATCTATTTTAATCCCAAACATTTTAGAATATATTTAGAAAAAAATATGAATATGTACCAATAAATATAGTTGTAGCTAATAAATGATTATAATTGAGCAATATATGACCACCCTAGGAAAGTGATCAATGTGGTTTATGTATTCTGTCAGAGGATCTTTCTATCCAGGACATGTAAAGGATTAAAAAATATCCAATATTTAGTTATTTACATAGAACATATCTTGGAAGTTTTAATGAAGTGGGAAAATAATAAGTTTCTTAAATTATTGGTCAACTATATTTCCATTTGAGGATAAAGGTGTCATAGAAGGAATACGTAGATATATAAAATAAGGTGAGAAATAATATTGATATGATCTTTGATTGTGATGTAATTTTATTTCTCAAAAAACCATGTGTTTTTTTCAACAATAATACATAAGGACGTAGCAGCTATAGGAGGAAAAAAGTAATCATACTCTATTATTCCAAGAAGTATTTAGATATAAATAGATATAATGGAGTATTTATGATGAGACTATGGGAGAAGAGATATTAATGAGAATTTTTATCTGTGTATAGTGTGTCAATATTTTATTGATGAAATATATAATTCTAACAAGATTTCAAATTCATTAACTATATTCGATTGGAAATAGGAAAATCCCATCATTCAGTTTTTCATTGGACTCCCCCAAATGACTAAAGGCCTTAATGATATGTGGTTTATAATTTATCACCATAAAATTTCAACATAAATAAATTTTCATAGAGAATATTTACCTATAGATCAGCATTCCAAAATAAACTATATATTTGTGACAACATTAGATGGAGTAACACATTTTATAGTATCATATTAGAAATAATTGTTTAGGTGAATTTTCTAGAGACGTACCCAGTAGGAAGTGGATATAGAGTTGATATTCAATTCATATAACCATCCTTAGATAGATTGAATGTATAAGAGAACCACCCACACTCTTAGGGATAATCTTATATACTTATCTATGGATTTCAATGTTTTTGGGATTAAAATATTTTTCCTATCAAGTTTTCATATAAAAATATCATTTAGAAGGGAACGTTGATAGAACCAAATGATGATTTATATGGAATTTATTATATATTTCCAATGTTCAATGATCAATTTAAGTAAATATTTCAATTGTGACAAGAGCTACATTTGGAACCAATATATAATGTACAATAAATTCAGCAACACATCAAAGAAACTACGATTTGATTAAAAATATATCATGATAATCACCATTGAGATATGTATTTGTTGGTTACTAAGAATTTTATTTTATGAATTTCTCCCAAGAAAAATATTTTGATATTTAATAATTGATTAATGACCACTAAGTATATTGCCCATATTGAGATTCAGGATCAGGTACAGATGGTAGTATTTTTTTTGGAACATCCACAATACCATTATCATTTAAAAAATGTGTTCTATGTGTCATTCAAGAGGAAACAAATTCCTAATCCATCACATGTAATGAACTCATTGGTCATACTACCGGGCCATGATATTTCTTATAATGAAGAATAAGTAGAAACCATGTATTATAGTTATAATGTTCTATGAAATAAATGTGCTCCAAATGAATCATAAATTCAAAGTATTTATTTGAGATCCTGAAGATGTGATGAGGTGGAAATATCCTTATTCGATTGTATTAGAGTAATATAATTTTATGATTGTAAATAATTTTAAGCGAGATATAATGTAACAACAAAATATTTTGTATTATATTTATTTTTAAATAAATTTTATCTCTTTGATTTCTTATAATACATGCACCGCTATGGAAAAATAAACCATATATAATTTATAATTATATAAATGTGGTAAAATTAATATGTTTGAATATTTTTAAATAAATTACAAAATGTGTATGGTTAAATGATTAATTAAATAAATTCACAACTTATCCATTTAGTAGAAATAAAAATAAAATACCATTTGAAATTAAAAGAAATTTATTCTGGAATTGTGGTTTTATTTTTTGCAAAATTTTTGTATCATAAGAAATAACTATTTAAGACTACCATAAAATGTGAGAATTAAATTGATAAAATTCACGACCCAGGTCAACAAGGTGAACCATTATTTTCGAAATCCTACTGTATCAGAACTCCAAAGAAAATTAATTCTTATAATGGAGCACTGATCAAGATGAGTGACCATCTGGTATGTTTACCAACGTGTTTGTGAGGAAGGAAAAAACATTGAAGGATCATGTTTTCACCTATGGGGATAATAATTAGGTTGATAAGAAATCCATGTGAGTAATCGAGGTTGTTCATGGACCAAGGAAGGTAGTGTCATGAAAAATAGTATAAGAGCCAATACACATCCAAAAAAGTAGTTACAAATCAAGGGATTAGTGTGTGGGATCTAAAATAATGGCGTTGTTCTCTAACACGGTGGAAAGTATACACCCATAAAAAGTGAGAAATAAAAGGAAAACTATGTAAATCCCTATCAATGAGGTGAACATTACTTCATGGGATCCTATTTGATTAGAACTCATAGTTAAGCATTCTTGGAATGGAGTAGTGATTTTGATGAGTGAACATTTGTGATTTTTTACATGGTATATCTGAGTGAAGACAAAAAAATTGAAAGAACATGTGTTGGTCTCTTCGGAAAATCAATAGTATGAGAAGTGACCTAGGTGAGTAATATCATATGTTGTGATCAGAACGAATCAGAGGTATTGTTGGTGACCTATGGGGTCAATTGACTAGGCCTATAGACCATGGATAGTCGGGTCATGTCACTATTAGTGAATTATTTTTAATAAAATTTATATATTTTATATTCTAATTTTTTATCATTCATATACTATTTTTTAGGTATGAGATAATTATTAATTCAGTATTATTCTGAAAAACTTTATTATTTTAAAAAGTGGTGTTGACCCCTTTTTCAAATTTATATTAATATTAAAATTTTCAGATTTTAGGAAATTTATTTTAAATGAATAATTTCATTTTTGAAATAATTTTGACCATATTAATATTGTGAGAATTGATTGTATTTTTTTAATGGGAAATTTTATTCACTAATACGAAAAAATAAAAGTTTTTTAAAAAAATGTAATTTTATTTAAAAAATTTACAATGACCTATTTAGTGTTTTAATTGTTTTAAATGTATGATTAGAAAAATAATATCTGGATTAATAATATTTAGGAAAATTAAATAAATTTTGTTGTTGTTATATAAATATTTTCTATACTTATTAATAATTTTACTTTAAAAAATTTCTTTTTATTGCATTTTCAGGTTTAATATTAAATAAAATTATGAAAGACCTATAAAATGAATGTGATAAAATGAATTCCATATTATGAATAATAATTATTAATATTATTTAATATGGAAAAATTATATTTTTGTCATATTAAATTGTAGAAATAAAAAAACACATTTGATGGTAAATGTTAAAATAGTTATATCTAGAGTTGAACTAAAATAATAAGATAAAGAGAAAAAAATAAACATAAAAAATTAGTTTTTATTGAAATATATCGACTTTATATATTATTATATTGACTAATGGTTAATTTTGAGCTATATTTTGATTATAAGATAATAATATTTTTACTTATTTTCAATAATTACAGGTAGTTCATCTCAGCCAGTTATAAAAGGGAACCTATTCTCTAATCCTACTAAAATATTATAAGCCATTTTATTGCCTAAATGTGACCCAAAATTTATCATTAGATCCCTTCCCATTTCCTATAATTCATTTCTTCATTATGAAACATATCTATTATTGATTATGGTATAACCTTAAAGAAGTTTTTTATAAAAGAGGTCCAGTTATTAACAATTCATTTTAATTTTTTTAATATTCTACCTCTGTAAAATATTATTCAAACATTATAAAATAAGAAAAAATATATTATATATATACTAATATTAATTTATGTTATTGTAATATATATATATATATCCACTCGATTATAATGGGAAACCAAGTTGTTGATCGGGTGTATGATGATCTACCGCCTTGTGAACCGTTGTAACTCATTTTACATCACCACCTCTCAGGGATGTATATTTAATTTGATATAATGAATATAATTTTATATTATATGTATGAATTAATTAATATTTTATAATTATAATATTACATATAACTTCTTACCTTATACTCTATTGGAAAATGATTGTGTCACCAATGTGTACCGGTGGACTACCACATCCTTGAAGCAATGCAATTCTTTTAACATTACAGTTTTACATATATGGTAATAAATATGTATCATATGAATATATATAATTTATATCATAAAATAATACATCATAAAAATTGAAGTAGTATTTACCTTTCTTTTTTCAATTAATCGATAATTTAAAATAGCGTTCATGCATAAGAATGACCTACCATCTCTATGATCAATATCATTCATCTTCTAATATCTAACTTATATTATAATATATTATTAATTTTATAACGAATATTTATATTATATTTAAATCACTATTAAATTTATTAATATGATGGACCCTTGATTGATGTAATATGGAAAAAACTAATGCACAAGAGAATATATGAATAATGAAGCTGTTGTAAGAGAGAACAATTATAAAGATAATAAATTGTTAATAAAATTGTGATAAAAGTATATAAGAAAATAATATATAGTATGATATATATGTATGTTCTTGAATATATTTATAATAAATATATATTAATTATATAAGAGGGTTCATCACGTATTGATGAATTCAAACTGAAGGTATGGGTTTTGTGTTAAAATATCATTATTTATCTAGATTATTTATGATTAAGTTTCATCATTAGGAAATTTCATTAAAAAACTATCATGAAAATTACTACTTTTATTATCCATTATTATTTATGGAAATAAATCTTTTAAATTCATTTCCCTCTCTTTATGAATTTAAGATACTCAATGTATGTTTTGAAATAAAATCTACTTTATTTCACTTTTTTTCCAATATTATTTTTCTTCAATGACCATTTTTTGTAAAAACTATTACAATAATGTTTTTTTAAATAATAATATAATATTTTATTTACATCTAAAAATATTTGTTAATTTAAAAAAAAATTAAAATGGTAACTTCTTGTTTTAGTCTGAACGAGCAACTTTCTTTTTTTACATGATATATGAAAGGAATCAGCTTTTAATATACACTGAATTAATGTATTTTCATACCATCATTACTGATCAATTTTGTGAAGATTACTTTTATGGTTTCAATTTCTTTAAATCTTGTTTTTTTCAATCATATTCAAGAAATAATTAGTCATTTAATATTTGATTTTAAAGTAGAAAAGTTATTTTTAGGAAGAAATAATACCATGATCATTTAAATTAATTTCTCTTCTATGATCCATTGATATCAAAAAAATATACTCGTGATATACCACTATCTAACCATCCTTATTCCTTCACAATATTATTTTTTAATGATGAAATAATGTTTAAGAAATCCAATTCTATTAACTAATTTATGCGATGATAGAATGGTTAAGAAACCCATTTCCCTTTTTTGGGTTTTGATTTTATGAATTTTTATGATATTGTGGTACACATATATATTATTTTTATTTTTTTATGGATGAGCCTTGAATTATATATATTTCTAATGCACTGGATATTTACGGATATCTCAAGAGATTTATAGGACTAGAATGGGGATAGATCCTAGTTCAGTAAGGTAATATTTACACTATGATATTTTCTGGAGTGAACATTGACTACTATGATGGTTTGGGGAGTGAACCAAATCCAAAATGATTTTCATGGACATAATCCTAGAAATATAATGAATTTTTTTTATACTATTAAGTGGATAAAAAATATTTATCTTATTCCATTTTAATTATCTCATAGACTATGATTTTTGATTCATTTTATTTTCCTCTTTTATAAACTACCATGATATATGTCTTAACACAAGAATATGATCTATGATATATAAGATACAATTTTAAAATGTTATACTCTTGTTATCACACCATTATGATCATATTTTGAATAATTTATCATTGATGTCTTCCTTTAATGAACATACAGAGAATCTAATATAACCATTTCTATCATTTTATTTATAATGATTATGAATAATGGTATCATGCATGATTTTTCTATCAAGGCTATTAATTTTGATTAAATTATTGGGGTAATATGTAGTTAAGTCATGAAGTAGTCGTTTATGTTTCCATGTTTCCAAATATACTAGTCCTATGATATTTTTAAGGGATCATTATATCATGTAATGAATATTCAATTAATAAGATATAATATCTAGGTATTAAATGTATGTGACTATATACATGTAAACCAGTTTTTAAAATAAACTTTTCTATGAAGAATAAATTTTTTCAATAAAATAAAAAATTATTTATTAAGTAAATCAGGGTGATATACTAAACCAATTTGAAAAGTCAATATTTTTAATGTCTGACTCTATGACACCCTTACATTATTCTAGGATGTTTTTTTCATGATAGGTTTATCCTAGTTTACCATATGTTTTCTTCAATTAAATGTTTAATACTAATCCCAAATAAAATTAATATTTATAATCTAAAAATTATTAGGATAAAAGGATTTTGACCTACTAACATAACCAATATATTAATCCTTAATTTTTCGTAATATTAATTTAATAACATACTAGGATATAATGTTAACTAAACCTTTAATTTTATAACCACTATAATATCCTACACATCATCATCCTATAAATTACATGATTTAGGGAGTATATTTATTCACATATATACTAATAAAATTTACATTTAGAGTTTTAGTGAATTGAGAAACCTATAGCATTAAAAAATGGTCACATCAATAGGATTTAGATTTCCCAAATATAATTTATCATTATAATGGAACACACAATATCATCAACATTACTCTTATAACTAAATATCTAACATTATTAGAAATATTTTTCATCATTACTACCTATAAAAAATATATGATAATTTGTAATGGGAAATAATAGAGTAATGGAAATATATTAAAAACCTACTAGTCAATATGAAAATTTCAAAATAGATAAGAAAGTGTTCTATTTATATAATAAAAATTTAATTGGGATATTAATTTAATTATCCCTAAATCAAAGCCTAATATCTCAACATATTTCATAAAAATTTCATAATCAACACTATATAAGAAATTAAATTTAATATGGTTTCATGGAAAACATGTAAAATCATGAATACCATTCCATAAAATACAATCCTTTAAATTTTTTAAGTTTAATAACTTTCCAAAAAAATAAATATCACATGCATATTTTTTTAATTCAATGTTCTCCTTTTAAAAAAATTGAAATAATATCATATTTTATCCTTGGTACATTATCCATTCATTATCTATAATTTAAAATATTTAATTGAATCACATGTGTTTATAATTCCAATTTTCTATAACAGAAACTAATTAGAGGTAAATTCTTTCACATCACGTAATGCATTGGAGAGCTATATTGGGAGCACCCATATTCTAAATATTTTATAGATCACTTATCATTCATGAAATTTTTATATGAAACATAGTATGAGAAAACAAATATATATGTTTATCATTTACTAAAATAGTCATATGAATTTTAATTTCTGAAAATAATCAATAAAACATACAATTATATCAGATAAATATGATTAAATATATGTAAATTTTGAAAAAAAATTAAAGTAAATATTCAAGGGAAATCTATAAAATAATGATAATAAAAAAAGAAAAATTAAATAAAATTTGGATAATGAATAATTTATATGATGGCTTGAAAAAGAGTTCAATCAATATGTGAAAAAAATTAGTTATTAACTTTTAAAAAAACAATAAATACCAAAAATGATAAAAGGATTATGTTTTAATCCTGTTTATATAAAGTACAAAGTAATTGAAAATGTAATTTATATTCCTTATATTAATAAATAATAAAATTATTCATACATTTAATTGAACAATTACATGAATGAATATGAGTTGGAAAGAATATATTAAAACATGAATTTTGAAATAGGGTATCCTAAATCAAGTATCGAGTCATTTAATTCATATATCTCCCCTAGTTAGTATTAAAATTATATTTTTTTAACATAAGATTATGAAATTTTTTAAATTTTCTTTCCATTGTGGACATTAATTTTTTTTTCAATTGATACCATTTTTAATATAGTTAATAAAATGTTCATGTTTATATTGGAAACTTTTGAGTAAATTTTTTAAATTATATAATAAAACCGATGAAATATTCGTCATAAAAGTCTTCCTAATTCTATAATATATAGTGACATATATATGATATAAATATCATATTTAGTCATTAAATATATATTTTTAACTATTCATTTATGAGGGTCTAGAAATATTAAACACATAGTTTCATGGATGGGATAGTATGCAAGTACACATATTTGATGTTTCCAAATTCTTAAATGGAGGAAATGAATTAATGGATATGTTATTTTATTATGAATAAAATAATAATTATCTAATAGATTTAAAATTTATTCGATATATCTATTTTTATGACTACTGATGTGGGAGGAAATGAAAAATAAAACACATCACATTTAATAGTGGCATTCCACACAAACACATGAGATATGTTATAAAATATCAAAAAAATGAAATAAGAAAATTGCAATAGATATATTATCTATAAATAATGTTTATAATGTCATGAATATCATATATATACCCTATATAAGTTATAATGACTATCCAGGAATGTATTGTTATAGAAATTGAAACACATCACTTCATATATGTGGTTATCCAAACATATACTAGTTTGCTATTTTAATTTCCAATAGGATTGTCAACAGATATGCATATGCATTTCAATTGATATAAAACAATTCTAGTATAGTAATGATTTTTATTCTATAATTTATACATGTTTGTTAAATATTTTATGGTGATAAAATATAAAATAATCATTAATTATTAGATTAAGAATTATATCTATTCATGGAAAATATTCCCCTATCATTCATCTATTGCCTTAATTTATTGGTATTTTTGTTAAAAATGACATATTTGAAATGGGGAGAAGAATTGGTAAGGGATTTAGGGAGCTACTGGATAATTTATTGAAGGTAAATATTTTATACACAAACACACACAAACACACACAAACACATATATATCATATTCAAACCGTGGTTAAATAATTACATCCCAAAAATAGTTTCACAACCATATTACCTAAATGTTTAGTTTATTGAAGACAAAAATATTTAAGAAAACATTTTTCACATTTTTGAATATTTTTGTACAATATTATTACAATAATATATATTATGTGATACATAATTGTCTTCAAATCTTGGGGAACGGTAAACACAAGGGGTGACTACAAATTTTTATTATGTGATAACATAAAAAAAATATATTATAGTTAGATAATAGAAATATGAAAAAAATAATTTTTTAAATTATCTGATTGAAATAAAAAATATATCAATAAGTTTTCTCCATAATTTCAAATGATATAAATTACATTAAAACTTTAACACTTTTACCATGACATGAGAAAAATAAAACATGATACGTTTGACACGATCCATGGAATATAGTAAATAATGTAGCACAACAATAGACAGGACATTTCATAACACAACAAAGAAGATACCAAAAATCCTATTCACAAGTGAAATTATTTATTAAACTAAACATCATCACACACACCCTTTTTGGACAAATCTAGTTGCTATCCTGGTCACATAACATGTCTATATCATGATGCATAATACATTACCCAATGATTTAGAAGGAGATATATGTACCACAATTCACATAATTCATATATTTTTGTGCTATAATTAAATTCATTAAATTTTCAAAAAGATGATATGCCATGTAAATAAAATGGGATTCATTGAATAAACAATAAAATTAAATCTATTATCATAAGGAACCCATGCACATAATATATTTTTTATTAAAAATTAAAAATATGCATAAAAAATCTTGAAATAAAATTTTTGATGCTGAAAAATGATCCCCAAAAATAATAAATTAATAAAATTATTTAATTGGTTGAAATATGATGCATAAATATATTATAGGAAAATAATTTTAATGATAATGATAAAAAACCTGGAAAACAAAATGTATTCATCATTGTAATAGTTATAGTTACAAGTCACTTTCTCAAATTTATGTAATATTTTAATTAAAATTATATGAATATATATCATGATATGGGAATTGGGTAAAAGGATGTTTTTCTAAAAAAATTAGCATGTCATTTGAAATATATAATTATGGAAAAATGATGTTCAAATTAAAATTTTTGTAACTCATGGAATGGATTTTGAGTTACAAATTCCTTTCCATAAAACATTTATTTCCTTTGTAGTTCAATAAAATCACATTTCATAAATATAAATATCTTCATTACATATATAAGAACCTTATTCATGTGTAGTTCCATTTATACTATTCAATAATAAAAAATTTATTCAAATATTTTAATTTTTTATACTCTTTTCAACATCAAGTATTAATAATTGTGTATGTTTTGAACTAGGATAATAAAGTTTTTGTTGATCTATACTTTTTCATGAAAATCATTACATAATGAAACATTAAGGATAATTTATTTAATTTTCAAAAAATTAAGTATAAATTTACTATACAATTAGATGGGGGTTCTAGTCACAGTTAATGAAATCAAAAATGTCGATGAGCTAGTTTTATATTATTTTTTCATATAAATGGATTACTATATAATTATAATAAATTTTCAGTTTTTAAAAAATGAACATTTTAATGATATATATTACTTTTATATATAATATATACTCATTAACAATAAACTAAAACAAATTATGAATAGATGTTATGGAAAATGATTCACATTTATTCGTGGTTGTCATTTTCCACATAATCAAACATAATATTTTCATTTTTCTTAATAGAATAAGGGATAGTGGTTAATTCTTATAATTTTACTATATTAAAATAAGAATATAAAAATTATAATATTGATAAAATTTTAATATTTATAAATGTAATTTTTGTAAGAATAAATTTATATAATGAAATAGAAAAAAGAAATAGAGGTTGGGAACATATACATCTCTTGTTACATTATCACCTTTATGAAGGAGAGTAATCATTTGAGGTATGCTATTTTTAAAAGTAAATAACATATACAATGAGTCTATGAGTGTGAATGATATGGTTTGGTTGATTTTATGGAAATAAATTTTTGGTAAGGTTAGAGATGATGTGAGGAATGGTGTGTCTATTTTACAAGTGAAAATCTTTGAAATTTGAAAAAATAACCAAAATTATTCAATAATGGTTACACAATCCCAAGGAACGTGTATTTTTTTATAAATAATGATTTAAAATGTAGAAAATTTCTATCCACACCTCCAAATTTTAAAATGAATCATTTATTCATCATGTTAATCCCTTTACCTTTATCAATACACAATTTAACAATTATAGTTTACATTGTGGTAGCTAGTTTTTTATGTGGAAATTTAACCATTCTTCTAAAAAATAAAATTTTAATTACTAAATACTTTGAAAATAATGATTACATATTTCAAATAAATTTTATTTTAATTTTAAATTTTTTAAAATAAAAATTATAAATAATTTTTTTTTAATTTTGTAAAACCATTTAGTGGAAAAAAATTATGATTAACATGTCATAATGTCAAAAATGGGTTTATAAATTAAAATAACCCCTTTTAAAATTATAATTTAAAATTTAATATATATTTTTTTATAAAAAGTGTTTCAAAATTTTAAAATTAATAATTGCACAATAATAAATTCATAATGATATGTTATTTTTTGAAAAAAATATTTTACTACATTCAATAAAAAATGTAGAAAGACCATTTGGAAATTAATATTAATCTAATATGTCTTCGATAAATAAAATAATGTTGCTTGTTTTTTAGAATTATAATCCAAATATCATAAAATATATATTTAAAATAAAACTATAATATAACAATTGAAACCATTTTTAATAAGACATCATTTATAGGTATATTGTCTTTTTCTCTGAGAAGAGTTATAATTATAAATATATCAAACATGAAGAAATAACCAGTTTATAAAATAAATTTTAGTCATAAAAAATGATTCAAATAGTTTCTTAGGTGTAAAAATTAAGTTATTTGTTTATGGGTAATTTTAATTTTAATTTTTATATAAATAAATAAATATTTTATTTCAATAAACATTATTTTATAAATTTATAATTCATTTGATACCTTAATATGGGCTACGTTTTTCTGGTTTTTAGATTTTTTCCAAGATAAAAACCTAAACCATGGTATTTATTTAATTATTGAAAACCCATTTTATTAAGTTACACCCCTTAAAAACATATCATTCTAGATATTTCATTGCAAGGAATAAAAAAGTGATGGTACTATTCTATCCTTACATCCACTAGTTCTTAAATACTCTAATCAAACATATTATTATTCAATAAAACATTGAAAATGAGTGGACCTATTTTGTGGTACCATTTCCTTTGATTAAATATCACCACATGTTTTTCATTATAGGATAAGTCATGTTCCATTTTCACATCGTTTTATTTAGGTAATTGGGATGGATATGCAGTGTACTTCCTCAAATAATGTCACATTCAAGACATCATGAACATAGGATAGTCTAGAAGAGAGTTATAATAACTATTAAATACATCTGACACTATCATGGATCATAAAATGAATGATGTATCTATGAACCATCTTCCATTTCATTCCACATATCTTAATCTAATTCCTCTCAGATATTCATAATAATACCTTATCTTAAAATTTATATACTAAATCTCTTCTATGATTTCTAAAATAGATATATTTTATTCATTGAACTATTTTCTTATTATTGTAATTTTTTTTTACATTCTTTATCATTTCATCGAGAATTGTTGGCTCTTTCTTATTTTTTCACAATTCCATCCCATTATGTTGTAGTCCTACAAATAATTCTACAACGATAGTCTTATGAATCCATTTGGATTATATGATGAATTATAATGTTATTTGAGAAATCTATAAAATTAATTTGGATATAAAAATATAAATTTAAATCCACTGAATATGCTCTCAGAATATCCCTTACAGTTTAATTATTTTGTTACACTGAACACAAGTTTTTGAATGGTAATAGGTGCTAAAATTTATCTCATTCAGTAGAACATACTAGAAGCATTTAATGATTCATGATGTGATCCTAATAATTTGATTTTATTCAATATATTGGTGGACTACGTGAATCATAAGAACATGTTTTATTTATATCATTCATGAATGATTCAATGAGAGACCAACATCTAAGTGGAAAAATATGATTGCATTTTAAGGTGATCATTAAAACTCATAAGATATTTTGGAGACTATGTTTTATGATGAGTTATATAATGATATACATAGTGATTTTTTCATTATCATATTGGTATGGATAATTTTTATATCACCCCTATTCACATTTCTCACTCCATAACTTATTTACATATGATGCATCAGGATATATACTTTATGATTTCCATCTTCATGTAATTCCCCAATAATTTTTCCTTATGGACTCTATAAAACATTGTTCGACTAGAATTAATTGATAACAATGTACTATACAGACCATCAATAAGATAATTCTCCAGTTCTATGCTCAATGTGACACATATCAAATCTAGCAATCATACAAAACCTATGTTATCAAATTTTAATTTTAGAACATTCTTTAACTTATTTTTATCACTAAATCAGTTTTATAAACTTCATTGATCCATATACGAATGAAGTGATGAGTATAAGATTTTACTTTGTAATATTTCCGCCTTAACATATTACATCATGATTCAGGCTTTTCATCTGAATGAGTATTTTTTATTTTTGAATCCTCTTCATGAATAATGTGTTAGGATACTTTCTGCTCAGATAATCATCCACCTTGTATGACTATAGTGGATGGTAAATTATTTACTAGTCATAATTGTTTACTTTCTATAACTAAATACATTGTAATAGGATGAAATCCTATATAATAATATATATTTCATATTATTTTATTCAATTTATATACCACACTCCACACCATAAAGGCAGTGCTTCATAATTTTCAATGAAAAGGACGCTGCTGTTAATACCAAATATTGTGTTGGGTAAATTTTATCATCTGTCATTATTTTTATTGTGGAAAAAAAATTATATTTCAATATTATATGTGGTTTCATTCTAATCATATATAATATTTTTCTATATATATCATTATTGTCACAAATATAGGGTAATCTTAGAATAGTGTTGTGAAAATATAATTCTTATGCTCCATATAACATTTCTCATATTATAATTTCTAGAGAAACATAACTCATTTTCATCTTAACAAAGTTAATAGATTTTATATTAATGTTAATGTTCCAACAAATAGTCAATACTATATCATTGAACAAAGATATTTTCTGATTTCTAACACATTAGTTCATTTTGGCCATTTCACAATAAACAAAGTCCTTGATGAATCTATAGATATACCCACTCATGTGCTGAAATGATCCACGAATTATAATTTTTGTATCAATATTTATCATTTTATTTGTTTTTTGTTTATTATCTCTTTCCTCAAGGACTTTAATGTAGTTGTTATGTGATATATGTGATATTACATTCTTATGAAAATTTTAAGTATATAATATTTAATATCTACCAAACAATTGATTAGAATTATCTCTAATGACTATATACATAGTTATATAAATATAAAATGGGAATTTATAATTCCAAATTTCATCAATATATAATCCTAGTGTTCATAACATTTACTGACATTTTCTTCAAAATATAATCCCATTCTTCCCTCAACTGATTATTTCCCAACTGATGTTTAATCTTTGAGAAGAATTTAGATCCACCTGGTGGGTCAAACATGTAATCAATATGGGTATGAGTATTATTTTTTTTGCTGTGGATATTTTCTGACCATGAAAATCATTTTAAAGACCCATTTAACCATCCTTATTTTTTATATAGAGGGCAGGTACACCACATTGTGATAATTTTGGTATTATCTCCAAGAAACCTATTTGTTTTTATGGGGATGGAGGTGATTATATATTTATGAGACATTCTTCAGCCACAAAAGGATTGAAATAAATGAAAAGGGTTTAAACAAAAATCTACAAGGGGGAAACAATTTCTCTATTATATGAACACACATAAACATGATTGATAAGTAGAAATAAATTCACAAAATTCAACTCCAAAAATTATTCATTAATTTTAATACAATATAAATAATTTTCAAATAAATAAAACTAAAAATTGAATCATATACCATTACCACAGTATAAATTTAAAGGAAATATAAAAGTAAAATCTGAATAGTAATAAAAGCCTATATAACTATATTTTCAGCACTCCAGACTAAGGCAATGATAGCTTTGTGAACCATCTATATAAATAGAGATAGTAATTATCATTCTTATTAACATGATAAGAATTAACCTTATCAATTTAATATATCATGGAAAATAACATCATCTTATGATTCAAGATGCATAATCTGGTATGAGTATAATAACATTGTTGGTAATTCACATAACATTTCCAAAAAAATCACTAGGAGAGGAAATAAGTTATCTAAGAAGAATATAAAATACGTATTGATATCATCAAAGATGTAATAAAATTTCATAGTATAAAATATAATAAATGAAATTTTTCCCCAATTGGTGTTTTTCGAATGTTATGATTTCCTTTAATGAAGTATAACTAATTCTAGAATTTGTTTGTGTATAAAAATCCATGTTATAAAAAACGTGCTCACACCCATGAATTTTAGATGATATAACTATTCTATATAGATGTAATTCATCCTTTTACAAACCAGAACTTTATGATAATTTCTCCATAGTCAACTCTAGTCATTATTAATTTCCAAGAATATTACATCAATAACCCACCCAAATAAAATCAGAAACACACACCCAACTAGTGAATTTATAATTGAAAACAACAGCCTTATTATTCTATGAATTTTCATCAAAACCATTTTTCAATATTAAACCCGACTAACTCAATTTATAAAACATGGTACAGTAAAAACCCCCAAAATATGATTTAATATCCGAATAATAGGAGATTATTTTAGAAAAGTTTTATATGGGTATAAGAAGAGAAATATAATAGAGATTTTTTTTGAAATATATGAGATTTTAGAAACTAAGGACACTTGAAATATGAATATTACAATTGGATAAAGTAAATATACACGATGGATCTTAGATGATTCTGCAGATATTACCACTTTCACCTAGTATTTTATCAAATACCATTATAAACCATTAAGTCGGCATCTAAGATTACATATTTTTATATAATATCACACATCCATATTTTTTATTGTTAAAATGAGAATACAGTATTACTTGATGGTCTAATGAGTTCATGACCTTTTATTTCCATGATCACAACCCAAATGATTTGTTATAATCAGAATACAAATGTTAAAGATCACTAAATATTTCTTACAGGGAAACATGAATGTAGAGAAGAAGAAAATTGAAATGGAATGAAAATTTAAAGGAACAATTAGGTTTAAATAAATATGGGTCACACATGATTGATGATGTGGAAATGGAGTTTGTGCTGAGAATATTCATAGAGTCTCATATAATGAAATTCACATCAAATCATCATATAATTTCAATAACCAATTAAAATCATATTTGGATCTAAAATAATGAAATTAATAATCTTAAAAAATTATTAATTCCCTGAAATTAACTCACATCACATACCATGAAAAAATTCATGTTGTGAATATTCATTAATAACATAATAGTTTATGTAGATAGATTCTAGATTTCCTTGTTTTTAACACTCCAGAGTCCTATAATAATTCAAAAACATAAATCCAAACATAAATAAAGAGGAATAAATTAATGGTGTACCAAAAAACTAGGGTTCTATATTTTCCACCCAATGTTATTTCCATATTCGGAAATGTGGAGGTATTTGGAGAGCATGAAAATATCATTTCACTTCTCCATTTAAAATTTATCTTGTTCCCAAATTACCACTTAGATCATACTATGGTTCCATAATACACTTACCAAATTAATATATATATCATTAAATGAAATTTTATTATTATCTATAATCTTATATAGTGTATGAATAATCATCACATTAGGAATAATAGTAGCATGAACCAAACAAATCACATGAATAGCATCTGAACCAAACTACATTAGTTAACAGATGTTAAATATGTTATATAAATCACTAAATCATATTGGCAGGTAAATATAATATAGGACACTCCTAGTCTGTTAAATAATATCAAATGGTACATAATATCATTGAGTAAAATTTTATTTATTCCCCATTCATTGCAGACCAAGTATTTGTGACACTTACATGAAGTCTTGGCCACTCATATTGATGTTTACCAGTCGATGAAACTATCATGTATATGATTTATATCAACATATAGTTTTATCCATATAATTTCAAATCATCCATCTATTCTCTATGAAATCAAGGAATATACTATGGATAATGAGTGGTATTTCCATTACCTCTACCCAATATACAGTAGAATGATAATGAAAAACATAAAATTACCCATAATGGGACATATGTATCATCAAATATATACCATAATTATAGGTAAAATCTATTAAATAAAAATGATCTTCACATGAGATGGAAAAGTAAATGATATACTCTCATAGAATATACTATTACGTATGAATTTTTATTTTTTACTACACATCCTTTTGAGGATGATATTTCATGATCATAGTTAAATGAGTTTCATGGTATAATTACAATGATCTTTATAATTGAGAAATGAATATGTTTTCTTTGATAGATATGTTTGATACTCGAACTCCATTAAACTTATCCAATAATTTATTATATAATGTTTTCAAATCCATCAATTTATTAGTCTCCCATATTTAGAGAAAGTGTTCTGATTTTGTGAGTCGATCAAAAATAACCCAAAAATTATTATTCTTCCTATTAATCAATATTTACCCTCTTAAAATTTCTATAAATTTATTATCTGACTACTTATAGGTATATGTATAGATTTTATCACACCAAACCGTTATATATTCTCATACTTTACTTACTGAGAGGTTATAAATTTTATAACATAACTAAACATGTGTTTTATATCCTTCCACTAGAGATGAATATTCATCATTTTTCACATATTATAAATACATTGATAAATATACCTTTTCAAATGTTGATATTCTAAATCAATGTATTCATGGAATGTATGTGGGAAATAATTTGGTTTTAAATGAGAAAAAATAGATTTCATCTTCAATATAGATGAAAGATGTCTCCCCACCATGTATATATGAACTAGAAAGGATTTATTTTAGATATTCCCTTTGATTCTATTTTTCAAGTTTGACCATGTCAATAATATGATTAAATGGGAATTGAATAGAATTATCATTCTCTTCCACATATTCCATATGCATGTATACAATCACACTCATCATATTTCATTGGTCATTATATTCTCAGAAAAAATCACATTATTATTTTAAAATCAACACATCTTCCAAATAATACCATCTACCTAGTGTGTATTCTATGTAATTGTTTAACAATCTATCTTTATTTATCTCAACAGTTTCATATCACAATTTTAAAAGATTTATTTTATAATGTAACAATGATTGAAAAAGTAATGTTTGCTCTAATGTAGAAATAACTCCAGTATAGTACTTACAAGAAAACTGATTCTAATTTTACTTTTGGAATCCGATATTTTTTCTCATTTACTCAAAACTAATAAAAGCATATTATATAACATGATCTCCCAGAATAAGTCTATAACCCACACAAAATCAAGGATCATTAAAATATTTCACATTTTCCTAATTTGGATGTAGACATATTTGGATGGGTATCATTGATTGATAAGTACTGTGATTTAAAAATCATTTCAATAAGTCATAATATATTGTGAATAGAACACCCTTTCTCATAAGAGTAGTTATATTATATTTAATACTTATAGAATCTCAAAAAAAAGTTATAATAATATCATATTAATCATTGAAAGAAATATATCAGAAAAAAAATATTTGGTGGTTTAAATGAGTTGAATACATAAATATTCATAGGTTTAACTAACATTAACTGTTTATAAATATCATTTATTTGGTGAAAATTATTTCATATATCAATAAGTAACTTTAAGAAATTTCACATTGAATAGGTGATCACACAATTCACACAACACAGTTTCCAAGTGTTCCCACTAGTCATTCTGATCTCGAGAATAAAACAAAATTTCATTGAATAACAATCCATCATAAGAAGAAACTATTATTTTAGATGATATGGTTCATCATTTCCATGATAACTACTAGTGAATTCATCCTGCCAAAAGGAATAATTAAATATTCATAATAGCGATTTTGACTAACAATTTTTGACTTTGGAATAAACTATCTTCTTAATCTGAGCGGATGATATCATGATTAGATATAACTATTATATAAACTTTTAAAACCATTTAATTGATCTAAAAATAACTTATTTTTGGAATTTTTTTTTATAAATTTATATCTTACCATTATTTATTTTATGATAATAAACACATAAATGATGAGTGTCTTATACCATATTTAATAATAACACTGGTACTTCCCAAGGTGATGTACTTTGTTAGATTAAGACTTCACTTTCCAAACCATTTATTATGAAATTTTTTTCATGTAACTCTATTGGATCTATTCAATATAATCAATGAGTGATAGTGACTATTCTCAGTAATAGAATGAAAAAAATTTGATTTCCTTCTCAGGTGTAAACTATTGAAATAATCTGAAAAGGCATTTGGGTAACCATCCACTATGGTAGGAAGAGCCATAATTCAGGTTTCATCTATTGAACATCGAGTCCTAAAAACTAAATAAATGGACTTTTTTACTTATTTAGATATTAAGGGTCTCAATCTACCAATTTTTTTTCTAAATTACTAAAAATTATAGGAAGTGGTCAAAATAGTGATGTCAACATCACTTGTTGAGCATAACAGTCAATATGGGATATAAAATTGACCAGTGATTCTATAATAAATATTTAATCAAACAAATAACTCTCATGGTTGATGATCACCTTGTAAAATTGGATTATTTCATTAGTAATTGTATATATTGTTCCCTTGAATCCTTTAAACTCCCACTATCCTACTTTTGTCTTGATACTTCTAGAGTGAGGAATCATTTCAACAAGTAATAATAATTTTTAACCACACAATATTCATTAAATGTTTATTATAAACTAGTATAAAAAATACATGCGTAGAATTAGTGTTACAAAGGACAATACCTTTCATTTTTTACAGAATTTATTTATCTATTGTGATAAATAGATCTACTTCTATTAACTAGGGATCATACACCATAAGAAAAGTCTTGCTTCCCTATTGAGCTGTTTATTAAAAAAATTAATTGTTCAAAGTGTTATTAGTTCAGGTGGGCCTATATATAATAAGTAGTATAATGGGGTAATTCCATCATCACATATGATTCATGTAGCTGGGTTGAGGTTGTTCTAATTAATGACTTCATATGCTTATGAAAATACATCTCGAGACACACAATCCTTCCATAGTGGAAGAAATTACTTTATGGTGCAATGCCTTCCTTTTTTCCTTCGAATTATAGAAAAAAATTGAAAATAGATTGGCTTATTGTTTTGGTGAAATGTATTTAAAACTAATATGTTGGACTAATTTTCTATTTCCCAGATACATTGGGTGTAACCATTAATCTATTATTTATTCCCTGATAAAAAATTTCCCCTGGTTCTTATATGTTGTATGGTGACCAATCAACTCATATTTCATATAATATATTTTTCCACATCCTTTTTTATTATTACTATTTTTATAATAATTAATTTATAAAATTACCACTTTTTAGAAAACCTCATATTGAATACAACCCTCAAAGATCCTAACCTTTATTCTCTCAATTTCATATACCTATTGAGAAATTTGAACAAGGTGTGTGAATATATATTCTTATTAAATAACCTTTATAAATACTTATTCAAATTGATATATGTTTTCAAGATTTTCTAATTGGATGATTTTTGGAGAGAATATATTTTTGAACAATTCAAAAAACATTCTATGTTAGATACTCATCCAAGATATCTTGAGTAGATAAGTCCCACCATTTAGAACACATTCATCCTGAATATAAATTTATAGCATGAAAATAATCATATCTGGATTTAAAAATAAACCTAATATTTTGTTCAAAAATATTATATTTTACTCTACATACCTTATTAATGAATCACAATGAAACATCAATGATTTATACTTTAGAAAGAATTCCAAATGATTCACCAGATAATGTTCCTCAATAAAATATACCTTTACAATATAATGAAAAGTTATAATGATATTTTGAATAAAATATTATTATTCATATTATTCCACTATAATAAATTCCTAAATGAACCCTCTTTATTTTTTTTAATTATCAGTACTAGTTCTCTTTACAAAAAACCATTTTATAAATTAAAAATTCATAAAATTTACTATTGAATGTTAATTTTTTAAATTAATATATATATATATATAACATTAATAATAAAACAATATCCAAAATCTAATAAACTTTTAATAATGAAGTAGTAGTGGGAATACACTTTACTAATGCATGATACCTAACTCTCTCTGACTAAAGAAATGATAATGAGTTAATGAAAAAACTATATAACGAACCATGTTTTGATCCAATTTATAATTCCAAGGGAATTTTAATTTTTGGAATTTGGTGTATTAGTTTCTATTTAAAATTATACTCATTATAGAATCTTGAGTGTTGAAACACTTCACTAAGTTGCGTTTAGATTTGGATTATGGCTCGATGGGTCCCATGGGAGTTACATCAGGTTTCAGGAGCGTCAATGCCTGCAATACAAATTTTGGGAGGAAAAATGAATGGGGATATGTTTGTCTAATACAATGATGTTCATGGGAGAAACTATGTAGTCTGGTCCAGTTGAGGAGGAGGCCCCATAAAATTTGATCTAATAGTGAAAAAGGAGGTTCATGACCATGCATGGTTTCTATAGTTTTTAGAAGAGAGTGAACATGGGTTGTACATGGTTTTCCCAAACTGTTAACCCTGACCATATACATAGTTCCTTTTATATAGTGTGTATACTTTGTTTGGGGGAAAGTTTAAATGCGGATGGTAAAACCATATGGGTTTTGCTTCATAATTATTGGCGCCCCATGTTTTGTGCATGATTTTATCAATCATTATCGCCAAACTATGAGACCCTATCCAAAATTTTGAATTTACAGTTTTCCCTTAATGAAATATAAATCATATTTTATTATTTCATCCTCATATTCCATTAGATTGATCCTCTCATCTCCCTCATGAATCTCTCATCCTCCTTAACATTGGTATCTTCATATATCATGGATCCAAATGCCATCACAAACATCGTTTGATGTATAATATAGATATAGTTTTGATATCAACTCTCCCTTAATTCCTATCTCAGATACTTGTCCCATCTGTTTCTCTATTCTTGTGAGATCTAATTTTAATTATTTTTAGGGTAGATGAAAACATCATCAATTTATCTAAACAAGACTAACACCATACTCGATATTAGAAGAGTGGATCATGAATAATGTATGGTAGGTGCTCTATAGATCATTTCCCATGTTTTCATTGATTTAAAAATATTTTCATTATTCCATGAACCACCCATTGTCATGCATTTCCATAAAAATTATTCTGTTGATTCTAATTTTTATATTCTTAATGAATTACCCTTATTGAGACATTATATGTGTTTTGTGTATGTTGGCATCAAATCCAGTAACCCCTTTAGGTGTGATGGAATGAAATTTATGATTAACTAATTAATTAATTGACTCAAAGCTACTAAAGTGTTTGTATAAGTATATAAATGGATATTCCAATATAAGTATTTTCCCAATTGATCTAGAGAACCCCATAAGTTCTTGTTTGGACATATATTTGGGATTTCCCATGTAGGTTTTTTATTGATAAATAACAACACCTTCTTAGTGATTAATTGATCCACAAATTTACATCACTCTATTTGGTAGCCTTATAAAATGATCCCTTTTAGTGAATAAATTTATGCCACTTGAATGTGATTCAATGTTGAGATAAATGAACTTTTTTTACAATTTCATGATTTATAATATAACCCCACAGTTGAGGTATGTTGTCTTCTGAATAAAATAGTGTATATTACTTTTTAAAATATTTATTAGATTAATGGCATTTCTGATTCTTATTTATTAATGTTTCATTATAGATATATGGAATATTTAGTGCATGGTTTGGATTGATAATCATAAATGTATCAAATAAAAGATATGTACTTCCACGTGACTATATTTTACAAAGACCATCATCCTTCTATGTATGTTTCAATGAATTGATTATAAAAAATAATGCCCTGATAAATGAAATGGATTGTTTAAATTAAATGGTTAAAACTAAAGGGAATGGGTGGCGTGGATATTCCCCTTGTACATCTTAATTAATTATGTATTGAAATACCGTTGGTTAAATAGGGAATGATTGGTAAAATTCATGAGAGGTAATTCAACATTGATATTAATATAAATATAATTAAGTTTTCGATATAGTATTTTTAACAATGGTAAGGGTTCTATTTCACATGAGGATTCAATCTCCCTTACATCAGTTATTGAGTAAGATTAATCACACTATTGATACTATTCAAACAGAGAGAATGACACATGATGTCCCATTATTTCGGGTGTTGGCCTGATGAAAATCCCACCATCTCAACTATTGAGAGTTAATTATCTAACAAATTAAGAGATTTATGGGATGTATCCTCTTTCATGATCTTATAGGATCATTTAGAGAAGTTATGAATAACGGAGTTATGCCTCGGTCCAGCCAACACCTAGTATTTCTGGTATATGGAAACATACATCCACACATACTTTGTCTATATAGGATGATTCATATATAAATATAATATATATATATATATTAATAATATATATTGTTACTGATTAGACACTCATTCCTTCCATGATGAGATGTAAGTAGATCCTCCATGTGCCCATTAGAAATATGAGTATGGTGGTAGTTATCTTTTATATTTTTTTATTATTATTTATACATTCACATAGTTGTAGCTTATATTCATGGAATGAATTTAGGTGTAGACACCATTGATAGTGGTCTACTTGAATATTATCTCACACCCTTCTTATGGTTCTATTGAACAGGGGTACACGATCAAACCACTTTTTTAGGAATATGGTTTATTGATAGTGATTTTAGGGTTATACCTGGGAGTTAAGACAAAGGGATTGAAAATGAGCTTGGAATTCTCATGGATTTTGACATTGTGGCATCTCATTATTTAATTTATTTTTTTATTTCATGTTATAATTTTTACTTATATGGGTATAATGTTTTAGTTTTTCCACCATCATTTGTAAATGCTTGCATTGTTTTAGGTTGGTGTTGGACAATTATTATCTATTTATATTATCCATATACTACATAATATATAATTTATAACAACTTCAACAACTATTGGTTATTTATTTTCTTATACTCCATTATACTACACAAATCATGATTGTATATTCTCCCCAATATCTCCCCCTTAGACCCTTTCTTATTTTCGAAAACCTTTACCATATTGGGAGTCACACTTAAGGCCATGTGGAGATCAGTCTAGATGTAGGTTTAGTGGTTATTTGGGCCAGGAAGTTACAATGGTGTATTAGAGAAGTTCTTTTCCATTGTATTTTAGTTTGGGTTGGTAGAAAAGAAACTAAGAATGTGTCATATATTGTTAAATAGATGTGTTTTGGAATGATCAACCCACCAACATGGATAAATCCATGTGGCCTAGTATGGGATTTTGGTTTATGTCCTTCACTATTACCATTGATAATTATTTCACCTTGATTGATTGGTTCACTTCTAACTCTGTATTCATCTATAAGGTTTCTAGTATTTTCCCATATCCTGATATAGAAATAAAGTAGAATTTCATTAATAATTATAGGCACATTGAGATTCACATTCCTTGTAGTTGAATTATTATGCTACATACTTATTTTTATAATGTTCTTTGTGTTATCAATATCATGGATATTATATACCTTGTTTGGATTATTAGTGATAATATTTTTTTACATCATTAGGTATTTCTTAATCAAGCATATTTATATAAAAAACATAGGTGATTTATTTTTCATGTTAATCCTTATCAAGTATTAATTAACTATATGCTATGAAACCTAATTATTTATAATTTATTGCCCATGTATCATGATTTTGTGTTTTTCAAATGTATCTATGTGTTTATGACATTTGATAATAATAATAGTTATGATTTTGATATATATGATTGGTATCACCCATAGAGCTTAAATACATTATGAAATTTTATGAGTTTACTAATATATAGTACATTTTAGATATAATTGTCCCATGTTGGACTATTAGATTATAAATTAAAACCTTATTTCGATGGATGGTCAGGAAATCCATTACCATTTTTACCAGTGTGATCATCAGGTAATGCTAGGTTTCAAAAAGTTATGAATTTATGTTGCATTGTCAGATTGTTTGTAGGTTATGTAACCCACTCTTATTCCATAGTGAAGGGTGACTTGTTATGTCATCTACCAGGTTAATAGTCATATGATAAAATATGAATCTATGTAAAATTTCTTATAGGAACCACATAATTTATAGTTTCATAGTGGATAAAACATATGTAAATTTTTTAGGAGGTTCCAATCAGTATCGGAATCAATGGGGTTGTGTGTGTTCATGATCGTGATAACTGTCGAGTTTCTAACTTGTATAAAAATGGATGATTATGATAAAATAGTTGAGAATAGAGATATTGGGTATGTTATAGTGTTATCTCTGGTGTGGAGTGACCTATGCATTATTGGAATCAAATCAATCGAATTTTTTTGAATAGAAATCAAAGAAGAAGAAGTATTTTGACATGTTGGTCAAGTTGGTTATGGATTTTAGGGAAAATGATCTGGTGTTTCTGGTCGTGAAATGGGGATGTGTGAAAATTATATTGAAGGATAGATTGATAGAGAATTCATATTGGAGTATAGTATGTCTCTCCGTTGACAATTATTACACTCTTTTGAAGGGGAGCATCGCGTCAGTTCTACAAAATATGTGTCCTTCTATGTAGAAGGAAATCAACTGAGGAATATCATTCAAGAATGGTCAATGTGGGTTTTGAATGCATGTGAAGTTAGGGAGTCTTGTAACATGTTGTTGATTTTCCAGAAGCCTAATGTTGATGTGTTTTTCCTTGTACTAAAACCACGACAAAAATTATTGGTCAGGGATTGACATCGGTGCTTAATCTTTAGCAATCACGGGACACCTAGGGTGGAAAAGTTATTGTGATCTGTTAGCAACGATGTTTCATTAGGTGAAACTGTAGTTCTTTTGATACATGATTACCAGTAGTGGTTAGACTTCTCTTAATTCAGGTATTTTGGTATGGATGGTTAGAAACTATACCGAGCACTTTTTGTTACACATATAAATTCTAATGTTAGAACATCATATTCAACTGCATGTATGACACACAACACCAAACACGTATGGAAATAAAATATACCGATAGTTTAAAATATTTTTAATATTTTAAATAACATAGAGCTATAATATATTTAAATTAACATATTAATGAGTTAGTGTACATCGCAAAAAAAAAATGTGTTTCTTTGAAGACGTGCGTCACTTGATAAACAGAGTTTTACCGAGCAACAATATATGGTTAAAATATTATTATTAATATAAAAATATATAGCCTAGATATTAAATTATAGGGGTTGAATAGTAATAAATAACATATGAAATATATGAATTACACAAATAAAATATTAATTCAATATTTATAAATTAATTAGAGATGAATGTAAGAACCCATTGAATATAAATGGAATATTTTTATAAAAATATATTTTTATTACCACAAAGCTGTTTTAACTTAATAAATTAAATTAATTAAAATTATAGAATGATAATATATATATATATATATATATATTTTATATATTAAATTAAATATGTTTTAGACTCATGAAATTTATTTTATAAACATAATATGAGAAATAACATAATTTTATGCATAAAAACATATATTTTTAGAAAGTCACTTTTATTGCCTTTTAATAAGGAACCAATTTTAAATAAATTAGTTGATTGTTTATAAATTCTATATATAAATAATAAACATAATTTTGAAAATCCAAGAATTAAAAAATTGGTCTTAATGTTTGTTAATTTATTTGCGATGTTTCATTTTTTAAGTAATAGTGAATAATACTGAATTTTTATTCAATCCTTCTTTCTCATCAAAATTATTTACAAAATTAAATTAAACTTTTAACAGTTTTTAAAGTAAAATTTGATCATTAATAAAAATTTAATCTAATTAATTTCATTATAATCAAGTTTAAATTGAAATTGATTATAAAAACTTAGAAAACATTTAAACATTTTACATCATAAACCCTCTTTGTCGTCTAATCAGTGAGATTAATTTGATATTAATTTCTATAAAAAAATTTATAGGAATTTGTTAAAATGGATTCTGTATTTGGAATCATCATAATTTAAAATGTCTAATAATTTCATATTTTTTAATGTTAAAAAATTTTGTGATTTTAATTAAAATAAATTACAACAATGAAGAGTAAAATTTGCTTAAAAGTGACTAATCATTAATCTTAAGGGCTAAATGACCTTCGAACCTGTAAAAATGACATTTTATTATCATATTTTGGCCATAAACTCCATTTTATAAAATTTGGTTCCTTATTGGTGAAATGTACCATTGGAATAACATTAGTGGTATTATGTATTAAAATATTTTCACCACACCTCCTACATTATAAAAAGGCACTCACCCTACCACTTATTAACACCTCTCAAGATAATTTGGATCAACAAAGATCTAATGAAATAGCTCATAAATTCCCTACTATAATCCTATATTCCTCAATTTTTCCATAAATCTGTCCATGGTATCCCATTGGTGCAAACCAAAAGATGTTACTTAAAGAAGATGTTATAACATTTCTCATGATTTATTGTTTTATTTTCATATTCCACCACCTAAAATCTTATTATTACATTATTATATAATAACATAATTATCATAAATATAATGATATTGTTTTTTATATGTGTTTTACCTACACTTTGAAAAACATCCATCTAATGGGTAAAGAACTTACTATTTCTTTGTACGGTGAACTACTACCTCACAAGATGGTGTAGTTTGTTTTTCCGTTACCACATCTCATGATTGAGAATTTTTTTAAAATTATATTCTAACATGATATATATAATATTTAAAATTTATTTATGATTTTTTAATTTATATATAAAATGTACCCTTAATATTTCCATTTTGTGTATATTCGATGACATTATTTCTAGAAGTGTGGACTACTTCCCCCTCTAAGCGATGTGATTCATTCACAATATACATGGAACATATAAAGGTTTTTCTTAAAAAACTATGTAAAATATATGAAATATATATGATAATTGAATTATAATATATATATATCTTGTACTTTGCATTCTTTTAATATGAAAAAAGAACTAAATGTAGTATTCATCCACATGTACGACCCACCTTCTCGATGAACAGTACATTTCATTGCATATCTTCAAATGTTATTTTCTGTTATAAATTCATTTATAATGAATATATATGATATTTAAATATGGTTTAACAATATTAATATGATTAAATAATTATCTAATAAATAGGTATAACAAGTAACAAGTCAAAACTATACAATTAGTACCAGAAATATTCAAAATAATGATCATTTATTAAAAAAATGGGTAATACGAAATTATAAGACAATCATATATGATATTGTCAATATGATTCATATTATAGTATAAGTTAGGGAAATCAATAAATCCAATATAAATTATGTCAAAGGATGTTAACTTGAAAGGAAACCAATGTAATGGGTTTTAATCTCACTTTTCACATCTGTGAGATAAATGGCATATTCAGCACTTAGATATTTGGTGAGGGGTATCTACTTCCTATTTGGTTATATAATATCATGATTAAATTATTCTTCATGATAATTTTTTTAATTTGAATTACTTCATCTAAGAGGATTTGATTTAATAATTACCAAGTGGAAAATAAATATCAATATCTGACTCTTTTTCATTGGGTAAAACTAATTCCTAATTGTCATTAATATTAATTGATTATGTGTATAATGAATTGAATATATATTGATGTGTTTAAAATAAATTATAATTATAAGGCCCCAGCCTTAAACCTTACTTAATCTTGAGTTATTACAAGATTACACATTGAGGATCTTTTCAGGTTTAGAGTTTTAGAGAATTAGATCACGAAACTTGCATTACATTCCACATTTAAACAAAGTGGTTACATAAAAGACAATATTCATTCTTCCCATCAACGGAAACATATTTAAAATGAAACATGGATTCTTTCTTGACACATCCTCGACACTATCATCACATCATGTACCTTTCCCTTGACCTGTGAAAAACATTTCAAAAACTTGGGATGAGCATAAAAAGCTCAGTAAGGGTTATAAAAATATGGAAAGGAAACATGAGTTCGTATATACATAAGAATGAAATCATACTTTACCCATAAAATATAGGCATATCAAATCATGAATAAATCATAGAAAACATAAGACATAAAGTTAACTTGAGGCATTCATAACATTCTTACGTAGGGAGTAACCCTCTTGGTTACGTTTGGAATACCCATCACAGTATATTCCCTAAATCTCTTCGAAGAAACATTAACGTTTCACTCCTTCGCGTTACCCAATGCATTGGAGAGCTATATCGGGCTCACCCGCCCTTAGTTTATCACGGAACCACCCGTTCTTCATAACAATGCCCAAGAACCACAACATAATCGTATCACAAAAACACGAATAAAGGAAACATAACATTTCCACATTTCAATCACAATATAACATTTTAGGATATTGAAATAATGAATCCATTCAAAAAGAAACCATTTCCAAAACCATTTAAAACATTTAATAAAGAGAATTTTGAATCAAAGTGTCCCATACCACCTTGAAGCTTTTAACATTTTAAACCATTAATATCCATATAAATAAATCCTTAAAACCATTTTGATAACATGGATATTAATAAGAACAAATAATTAAAACATTTAAAACGATATTTTGGTTAAAGGGGTTTTACCAAAATTAGAGACACTTGAATACAATAATCGAGGAATAACATTTAGTCAGAACTTTATAATATCATGAGAATAAATGGATTGATGATATAATACTCCAAAGGACAGTATATACACCATATAAGAGTGAATTGGTGCATAAAAACAATGTACCCTCAATAGAAATGTCAAATGTGATGAAATCCCTTATAAAGAAGGTATCCTTAAATTAAGGACAAATAAATCTCAAAAATATGTGTGAAAAATATATATACACCCAATATAAGTGGATATTAAGTGTAAAACAATAAAAGGTCATTCACACATATTCAATGGATGACATATTCAATGACTACAAGTCGAACCCAAAGAAATCGAAATTGGGTTAAAAATTTCCCTTGACAGCCTAACGGCATCACATCAAAATGAGTTGATGAGAGATAAAAAGTGTATCTCATCACTTGGACATAAAATTTACTTCAATAAGGATGTATGAGAACATATCCCAACATAAAAATATGTAAATTAAAAGACCCAATAAAAGAAGTCTTTTAAAAAAGAGGAGGGTGAAAGGTTCCCTTACCGACTTGGGTATCTTTCAAAACATACACCCCATGAAGAAAGACAATAGGTCATTGATATAAATACTCATAAACGAAATTATATTACACAAAGAGAATAATAATGGGCAGTACATAAACCACTCAATGGAATTTGTGGCAAATGTAGCATAAATCTCACGGGAATAAAAGTGAGATGAAAAATCCCTTACGAAAACTCTGCAGCCTAACGGCGCCACATAAAACTTCCAAATATGTATTGATGAGATAAAATAGAGTATCCCATCATATTACAATAGAATTTATAGCACGTGGAATATAAAAGAAAATCCCCCAACATTGCAAGGAGGAGTTTAAAAGAAGTGACATAAAGGAGAGTACTTAAAAAGAAAGAGAGAGGTTGGATCTCTTACGAAAGTTCGGCAGCCTAACGGCGCCACTCAAAACATCCAAAATGGATTGATGAGAGAGAATAGTGTCTCTCATCAGATGAACATAAAAATTACAGTAGGATTAATATAAAAGAACATCTCAATCATAAGAAAGATGAGCTTAAAAGAAATGACATAAAAGAGTGTACTTAAAAAGAAAGAGAGTTGTAGGATCCCTTACCTCGGGTCCGACTTGACTCGATCGTTCTTTAATCTCCTGAATAATAAACTTGAGTTAATTTATAATTCCTTAAGAACCTTTTTCAAGTTCATTAGTACTTTTATACCACCTATTACCATGTCATAAACATTATGTAATCATTTAAGTTAATAATATTTGTTTTGCCGATATTTGGTTCTTATGTCGAAAGTGGACTTCTTACAATTACATGTTGTTCGTGTGGCCAAATTTTTATTATATCCAGAATTGTATTCATTATGTAGATATCATATATGTCATATATATCCAGTACATTCATGCATTTATAGTATTAAATAATCATTTAGAGGTAAGAAATGAAATACACCGTTCATGGAGACGGTAAGCCGTATGTACGCATGAACGCTACTTTCTTTTCTATTTCGTATTTTATAGAATGGAATAATAATTATATAAAGGTATATTATAATTAAAGTATAATATCATATATAATATCATATTTACATCCTTTATACATCCCACATATGGTATTTAACGAATCAAATCACTTTGAGGGGGGCGGTAGTCCGCACTTCCTTAAATGAAGATATCGCGTATACCCATAATGGAAGCCATAAAGGTAAGACAAAAATGAAAAATACAGAATCATAAATAAAACATAAACATATTATATATCATATATAAAAATAGTGACATCATAATTGCCACCTTTGAAGGTGTTAAATGAGTATTGAACAATCATCGTTTCGGGAGGCAGAATTTCACCATCCACGGAAACCGTATGTTCTTTAACCATTTGATGTAGTTTTGTGAGAGTGTAGCTCAATTAAATCTTATAACAAAATCCTAGTATATTGAAGATACTGGTGTTGTTACAAAAGAAGTAAATAAAAAGAGTTTAGGGGGTTGGAGAAGAAAAATAAAACAAATGAACATGAGAGAGTGAATTACCTTTAAAAGTGTAACTCCTTTTGATTTGAGCCTAAAGGCTTCCTTTGAAAGGATTCTGCCCAAAGGGAATACTCTAGGATGAGGAGAGGGATGTGGAGAGAGTAAATGGGCAGGGGTTGGACGAGGCAAAGGCTTGAGGAGTGTGTTAAATGAGGTAGAGGTGGGGGCCTTTTATAAGAGGAGAGGAGGGGCACTTTTGGAAAGTAAAGAAATATTACTTTATTTGAAAATGTGATTCGGTTTCAAAAGGTCCCACATTTATATAATTCGTGGATAAGGTGATAAGTCTTCTAAATACACTCATCCAATTGGTTTTGGACATGTGTTGTTCATAGATTTTACATTATCTTTCCATTTTATTTAAATCGTCAAATAATGATGTCATCGCTGCATCATTATTATGTCATAAATAATTTAATTTATTTAATGTCTAAAAATTAAAAAAAAATACTATGATGTAGGAAATCTTTTTAGCTTTCCAATGATAATTTATAATCAAAATTTGGACCTGTGTAACCCTACTTAAACATTGTTTTAGTAAAACAGCTCATGTTTGTGTCAATTTAATTTTAACATTAAATAAAAAGTTATTTATGTCATTTCCCAACCAAAGTGTCTCCATGGGGTCCCCAAGTTGGCCCATGGCTTTTCTTGGTCGGCCATGACTCACCCAATAGGTGTAAGACAAGTGTCATGGTGTTTTCACTTTCTTATAATATCATTTTTACCTTAAATTACACTAATTACCTCTAATCGCGATTAAGAACATAATAAGTTACTATTCACCAAAAAATTATTATAATCTCATTGAACCACATTTTACTTCTTAATGACAACCATGTATGTCGAATTTTTGAAAATCAAAACACAATGATGGCAAAATTTTCATTTAAACGGAAAATCAGTTTTTATAAGTACCACTTAGTGGTTTCACTATTCATCAAAAATTGAAGTTTTTCAGAAAAATCCCAAAAATTCACCCTAAGCTAGTTTTGATATTCTGAATTCAAAAATGAATTCCGTTTTATAAAATTCAGAAATTATTAGTCACATTAATTAATTTAATAATTAATTCCCGCTGTCAGAGCAAATAGCGTGTTTTTATAAAACAATAAGTATCAAAAGATTGACACTAGTTTAAGTCTGATTTCAAAGTGAAATTAATTCCAAAAACCACTATTGGATTTAATGGTAAAAATATTTTCTAATTTCACTTTAAAACCAATTCAAAATATAATCTAATCATATAAATAAATTAGATTAAAAAGAGGTTTTGAATTAAAATACAACATTTTACACTATTCATTAAAAAAATGAACTTTATCGGAAAAATACCAAAAAATTACACAAAGTAAAATTTGATGTCCCGATTCTTAATAAGTGTTTTATTTGGTCCAAAAGAATGTTTAAGAGTGAAAAAACTATATTTAATGACAGTTCTCCATTAAAAGACGATAAGTGAACCTTTAGTGAAAACTAGGGCATATACGCCTAAAATTGAATTCTTTCCGTATTTTAAGCCTTTAGCTTTTATTGGATAAATGTAAAAACATTTAAAAAACATATATAATCATATTTAGTTATTTCTATCCATTCTCTCCAGTACAACGGCTACATGTTAACTACCATTTGAAATAATATTATTTTATTATTAGAGTGCAATGTAAGATTCCCAAGACACTCGTTGTTGTGTGTTGGGTACGCCATCGAGCATAGCGTCCCCTTTAAAGTCATATTAATATTTTATTCACAAATATGGATAAATATGAAAATTCCATATTCATTATTTACCTGGGGTGTTACATCCTTCCCCCCTTTTGGGAATTGCGTCCTCGCAATTTTAAAATTGCGCTTGGAAACATCCTTGAAAGTCCCACATCGGAACAAAAGTCGGTAAAAAAAATAAAGAAAGATAAGTACAAAGGTCACCCGAGTTAACCCATACTAGGATTCCAAGTATGAAAATATGGACATGGAGGAGAAAACATAGGTTCATGTTCTCATGGAGAGTGATAGAAAACATGTTTAGGAGAAAGTTAACCATGACAAAATCACAAACTTGTGATGGGTTAAACGGTATTCGATTCCCCAGTAGGAAAAGTTAATAGACAAAATTTTTGTTTTAAGTTACTTTTTATTGAGGAATTTATTCATAAGGAAGCATAATCACTTATCATGTTGACTTTCAACTTTTACTAGATTCCTTAGTCAAACTCATATTTTTTCCAAAAGACGAGTATTTAGGGAGACTTGTTCGCATCAAGAGTACTATAATCAACTTCTAGAGAATCACCTAATCCCCAAAAGAGAACTATATACATCCCATGTATTTAGGCTTTAACCAAAACCAAAACCAAAAAGGTTAGTACAAGATCAGATAATCCATAAAAGGATAACCCCTTATAAAAAAGAAAATCTATTCTTAATCTCCAAAATTTTTCCAACAAAACCCAAAGTTCAACGACGACCATCCGATAAACAATTTGTCTATAAAATTCTTCAAAGTAAACCAATATAAGATTGAAACCCAAATATTTGAAGGATTTAGTCACATAGTCTTCCAAGTTAAATCATAACATTTATCTCCAAACAACATTAGTCGCTCCTAAAGACTCACATTGAAAAGTAATTATCCTAATCACATATCCTCCAAAATCAACTTACTCTTAATTCATAAAATCATATAACTAAAAAGAATCAGTCAAACTAACCAGGGACTTCACGTATTCCAGTGGTAGGTGATAAATACCAGTCGCACTTTGGTTGTGGGTTCGATTCCCGCAGCTTTGTCCAACGCGACGGGTTGTCACACGGTCTGCGTGTTGTCCTTTTTTCAAAACTATATAATTCTTAAAACATTCCCCAAAATGAGATAAAATCTTCAAAGATGATCATAACATATTTTAACCTCAAGTTTATCTCATGCCTTTCATTTTCCATCAGATCATATAATAACTCATAATTACCTCAAAAGTAAGGATCATATAAACCCTAATGGTTACCTTAATAATTATTACCTGAATTTCCACATCGAGTTGGCCATCTCGTACATGATGCACTAGAGAACTCACCAAGGTTGAAGTGGTTGATCATGACTCCTTGATAGTTGGTTTAGAACAACCATGAGTTTCCTCATTGAATCCTCCATTTTACCTAGTATCTTAATCATAGATCCACCACAGTTTCCTTCAATCCAATTGTCACTTTGGTGCCTGCGAGATCCAGCCATTCACTAAAAACAAAAATGATAGTGTGAGTATATCAACAAAACCATCATGTACTAATGAGTAAGATAAACACTAAGATATACTTACTCATTCACTTTATCTAAAACTAGGACTCTTTCTGAAATCCTAACCATTATGGTAATGTCACTTATGCTTAAAGAATACCCTAACCTCTAAAGTTATCTAAACCGACCTTTGATACCAACTATAAGGCCCCATCCTTAAACATTACTTAATCTTGAGTTATTACAAGATTACACATTGAGGATCTTTTCAGGTTTAGAGTTTTAGAGAATTAGATCATGAAACTTGCATTACATTCCACATTTAAACAAAGTGGTTACATAAAAGACAGTATTCATTATTCCCATCAACGGAAACATATTTAAAATGAAACATGGATTCTTTCTTGACACATCCTCGACACTATCATCACATCATGTACCTTTCCCTTGACCTGTGAAAAACATTTCAAAAACGTGGGATGAGCATAAAAATCTCAGTAACGGTTATAAAAATATGGAAAGGAAACATGAGTTCATATATACATAATAATGAAATCATACTTTACCCATAAAATATAGGCATATCAAATCATGAATAAATCATAGAAAACATAAGACATAAAGGTATCTTGAGGCATTCATAACATTCTTACATAGGGAGTAACCCTCTTGGTCACATTTGGAATACCCATCACAATATATTCCCAAAATCTCTTCGGAGAAATATTAACGTTTCACTCCTTCACGTTACCCAATGCATTGGAGAGCTATATCGGGCTCACCTGCCCTTAGTTTATCACGGAACCACCCGTTCTACATAACAATGCCCAAGAACCATAACATAATCTTATCACATAAACATGAATAAAGGAAACATAACATTTCCACATTTCAATCACAATATAACATTTTAGGATATTGAAATAATGAATCCATTCAAAAAGAAACCATTTCCAAAACCATTTAAAACATTTAATAAAGAGATTTTTGAATCAAAGTGTCCCATACCACCTTGAAGCTTTTAACATTTTAAACCACTAATATCCATATAAATACATCCTTAAAACCATTTTGAAAACATGGATATTAATAAGAACAAATAACTAAAACATTTAAAACGATATTTTGGTTAAAGGGGTTTTACCAAAATTAGAGACACATGAATACAATAATCGAGGAATAACATTTAGTCAGAACTTTATAATATCATGAGAATAAATGGATTCATGATATAATACTCCAAAGGACAGTATATACACCATATAAGAGTGAATTGGTGCATAGCAACAATGAACCCTCAATAGAAATGTCAAAGGTGATGAAATCCCTTATAAAGAAGGTATCCTTAAATTAAGGACAAATAAATCTCAAAAATATGTGTGACAAATATATATACACGCAATATAAGTGGATATTATGTGTAAAACAATAAAAGGTCATTCACACATATTCAATGGATGACATATTCAATGACTACAAGTCGAATCCAAAGAAATCGAAATTGGGTTAAAAAGTTCCCTTGACAGCCTAACGACATCACATCAAAATGAGTTGATGAGAGATAAAAAGTGTATCTCATCACTTGGACATAAAATTTACTTCAATAAGGATGTATGAGAACATATCCCAACATAAAAATATGTAAATTAAAAGACCCAATAAAAGAAGTCTTTTAAAAAAGAGGAGGGTGAAAGGTTCCCTTACCGACTTGGGTATCTTTCAAAACATACACCCCATGAAGAAAGACAATAGGTCATTGATGTAAATACTCATAAACGAAAGTATATTACACAAAGAGTAGAATAATGGGCAGTACATACACCACTCAATGGAATTTGTGGCAAATGTAGCATAAATCTCACGGGAATAAAAGTGAGATGAAAATCCCTTACGAAAACTCAGCAGCCTAACGACGCCACATAAAACTTCCGAATATGGATTGATGAGATCAAATAGAGTATCCCATCATATTACAATAGAATTTACAGCAAGTGGAATATAAAAGAAAATCCCCCAACATTTCAAGGAGGAGTTTAAAAGAAGTGACATAAAGGAGAGTACTTAAAAAGAAAGAGAGAGGTTGGATCTCTTACGAAAGTTCGGCAGCCTAATGGCGCCACTCAAAACTTCCAAAATGGATTGATGAGAGAGAATAGGGTCTCTCATTACATGAAAATAAAAATTACAGTATGAGTAATATAAAATAACATCCCAATCATAATAAAGATGATCTTAAAAGAAATGACATAAAAGAGTGTACTTAAAAAGAAAGAGAGTTGTAGGATCCCTTACCTCGGGTCTGACTTGACTCGATCGTTCTTTAATCTCCTGAATAATAAACTTGAGTTAATTTCTAATTCCTTAAGAACCTTTTTCAAGTTCATTAGTACTTTTATACCACTTATTACCATGTCATAAACATTATGTAATCATTTAAGTTAATAATATTTGTTTTGCCAATATTTGGTTCTTAAGTCGAAAGTGGACTTCTTACAATTACATGTTGTTCGTGTGGCCAAATGATTATTATATCCATAATTGTATTCATTATGTAGATATCATATATGTCATATATATCCAGTACATTCATGCATTTATAACTTTACATAATCATTTAGAGGTAAGAAATGAAATGCACCGTTCATGGAGACGGTAAGCCGTACGTACGCATGAACGCTACTTTCATTTCTATTTCATATTTTATAGAATGGAATAATAATTATATAAAGGTATATTATAATTACAGTATAATATCATATATAATATCATATTTACATCCTTTATACATCCCACATATGGTATTTAACGAATCAAATCACTTTGAGGGGGGCGGTAGTCCGCACTTCCTTAAATGAAGATATCGCGTATACCCATAATGGAAGCCATAAAGGTAAGACAAAAATGAAAAATACAGAATCATAAATAAAACATAAACATATTATATATCATATATAAAAATAGTGACATCAAAATGGCCACCTTTGAAGGTGTTAAATGAGTATTGAACAATCATCGTTTCGGGAGGCAGAATTTCACCATCCACGGAAACCGTATGTTCTTTAACCATTTGATGTAGTTTTGTGAGAGTGTAGCTCGAATAAATCTGATAACAACATCTTATTATATTTAAGATACTGGTGTTGTTACAAAAGAAGTAAATAAAAAGAGTTTAGGGTGTTGGAGAAGCAAAATAAAACAAATGAACATGAGAGAGTGAATTACCTTTAAAAGTGTAACTCCTTTTGATTTGAGCCTAAAGGCTTCCTTTGAAAGGATTCTGCCCAAAGAGAATCCTCTAGGATGAGGAGAGGGATGTGGAGAGAGTAAATGGGCAGGGGTTGGCCGAGCCAAAGGCTTGAGGAGTGTGTTAAATGAGGTAGAGGTGGGGGCCTTTTATAAGAGGAGAGGAGGGGTACTTTTGGAAAGTAAAGAAATATTACTTTATTTGAAAATGTGTTTCGGTTTCAAAAGGTCCCACATTGATATAATTCGTGGATAAGGTGATAAGTCTTTGAAATCCACTCATCCAATTGGTTCTGGACATGTGTTGTTCATAGATTTTACATTATCTTTCCATTTTATTTAAATAGTCAAATAATGATGTCATCGCTGCATCATTATTATGTCATAAATAATTTAATTTATTTAATGTCTAAAAATTATAAAAAAAATACTATGATGTAGGAAATATTTTTATCTTTCCAATGACTATTTATAATAAAAATTTGGACCTGTGTAACACTACTTAAAAATTGTTTTAGTAAAACAACTCATGTTTGTGTCAATTTAATTTTAACATTAAATAAAAAGTTATTTATGTCATTTCCCAACCAAAGTGTCTCCATGGGGTCCCCAAGTTGGCCCATGGCTTGTCTTGGTCGGCCATGACTCACCCAATAGTTTTAGGACAAGTGTCATGGTGTTTTCACATTTTATAATATCATTTTTACCTTAAATTACACTAATTACCTCTAATCGCAATTAAGAACTTAATAAGTTACTATTCACCAAAAAATTATTATAATCTCATTGAACCAAATTTTACTTCTTAATGACAACCATGTATGTCGGATTTTTGAAAATCAAAACACAATGATGGCAAAATTTCATTTAAACGGAAAATCAGTTTTTATAAGTACCACTTAGTGGATTCACTATTCATCAAAAATTGAAGTTTTTCAGAAAAATCCCAAAAATTCACCGTAAGCTATATTTGATATTCTGAATTCAAAAATGAAGTCCGATTTACAAAATTCAGAACATACTATTCACATTAATTAATTTAATAATTAATTCCCGCTGTCAGAGCAAATAGCGTGTTTTTATAAAACAATAAGTATCAAAAGACTGACACTAGTTTAAGTCTGATTTCAAAGTGAAATTAATTCCAACGACCACTATTGTATTTAATGGTAAAAATATTTTCTAATTTCACTTTAAAACCAATTAAAAATATAATCTAATCATATAAATAAATTAGATTAAAAAGAGGTTTTGAATTAAAATACAACATTTTACACTATTCATTAAAAAAATGAACTTTATCTGAAAAATACCAAAAAATTACACAAAGTAAAATTTGATGTCCCGATTCTTAATAAGAGTTTTATTTGGTCCAAAGGAATTTTTAAGAGTGAAAAAAACTATATTTAATGACAGTTCTCCATTAAAAGGCGATAAGTGAACCTTTAGTGAAAACTAAGGCATATACGCCTAAAATTGAATTCTTTCTGTATTTTAAGCCTTTAGCTTTTATTGGATAAATGTAAAAACATTTAAAAAACATATATAATAATATTTAGTTATTTCTATCCATTCCCGCCAATACAACGGCTACATGTTAACTACCATTTGAAATAATATTATTTTATTATTAGAGTGCAACGTAAGATTCCCAAGAAACTCGTTGTTGCGTGTTGGGTACGCCATCGAGCATAGCGTCCCCTTTAAAGTCATATTAATATTTTATTCACAAATATGGATAAATATGAAAATTCCATATTCATTATTTACCTGGGGTGTTACAATAATTATTGGTACTTGATACACATAATATACTCATTGATTGATTATCACTTCAACATTATAATCATTTCCTGGGTTGGTGTTTCAATCTATTTTTTTTAGGATTGATTACACTAGAATTTCCATCAGAGGAAAGTATTTGATAACTTTCTATTGAAGAATTTATTTTTCTATTAATCTCTCCATTCATGAACCTATTCATGTAATATAAAAATATTCCAACTATTTGGTACACAAATTTTTTTTGGATGTATTTTTACAAAAACCAAACACCATTTTTATCTTTGGATGAAGAATATATTTTTTTTAAAACACATTTTTCAATAAAGGTTTTAAAAAATTATTTTAACATTTTCAGATAAATTTATTTAATATATTTTTACCTGTTTATTATTTTAAATATGTTTCTGATGTAATAAAATTTTCACTTACCAAATAAGGAATTTTTCTAACATTTTACCATGAAGAATTAATGTTCTAATTACCTTGTATAACATGTATGGATTTATCCACAATAATTTATTTCAATATAGGTTTGAATATTTAAAATGATAAAGAATTTTTTTAAGAAAGTGATTTTCAATTAATAGTATTATCAATTTTTTCGAAATATAATGGATATTTTCCTCAATATTCATTTAAAAAAATATATTTTTAATGAAATCCATTTCATCAATGATAAAAACCATATATTTTACTCAACATGGGAAATTATTTATTGAAACCATCCTCATTGATCCTCAAGATGGCTTATAATACCATTGATCAAGTGTAATACAAAATTTTATACCATTATTTCCTTATTATCCCCCATGAAATATTCAATTTTCTATCATTATGGAAAATTAAAATTCCCTAATATATCCATATCATTTTATCAGGGATATGATTAATAAATAAACCATATATAATTCATATGTATATTATTTACATGAAAATTATTTGAATAACTAGGGAAATATTTTGAAGTATTTTACTTTTACTCAATACAACTATTTGGTAAGGTAAATTTTTAAATTTATTATTCAATATATGAGGAATGATTTCCATAGGTACAACAAGGATCGGCCTTGTTATAGTTATCACATATAAGAAACATTAGTCTCATGGGACAAGTCAGTTTAGTAGCCTTAGATGAGGTTTTACTCACTTTGCTAATCTGTCTTTCAAAAGGACGTGATAGTAAAGGAACAATGTTTCTAGAAAACATGAAAACAGATTAATAAGAATTTACCTCATTCAAACTCAGTTACTATTAATCCTTAATATATTTCATCGAAATATTAATGGATTCATTTAATTTTTATTTTATTGTTTAAATTACATGTGTTTTCAATTATTAACATTCCATGCAATTAATCTATTAGGTTTATTTATAACATGGAATTTGTATTTATTTATTGACATTATATGTTGACTATTCCCATTGATTCATTATTTCATTTACAATACATACCATTTCTGAGAATTAATTCTCACCCTTCTAATGATTCCTTTCCCAAGGATTTTATGATGTTTATTTATAGTGATTTTCAAGGATACAGTAGTTGTAATAATGTTTATATCCTTGAATGAAAAATATTTATGTTTTAATTGGTGTATTATTTTTTCATACAAGACTCGTGTATGTATCCAGTTTGTCAATAATACTAAATTATTCATTCCGTTAGGATGTGATTTACTAGTATCATATGCCAATGTAATTCTATCATGACATTAGCTCTAGAATTTCTAGGGTCAAGTTGCTATTGATGGTATCATATAAAGAATTAGTAGAAACATTAGGCGATAGATTTATAAAACAATGAATAGGGAATATTTCCTTTAAGATATACTTTTGAAATAATTCTAGAAGATTATCCATGAATTTTGGTAAAGTAGAAATTATGTGGGTCTTCCTAGATATACATTACTATCTAGATAATACAAGTGGCCATGTATCTGGAACAAAAGTGCATATGAGTAACAAATACAATAGGGTGTTTCGGTCTTGGCACGTCATTACCTTGTACATTAAAATAGGCCTTGCTGCGTACTGGGTTTAACACTATTAAGTGACACAATTAAAATAATTCACATTCTCATTGAAAACCATTTTTATGGGTTTAAATATACAGTGAAAATGAATACCGTATGTTAATACCATGTTTTTTCAGAATAGAAAAAGTTATCAAGATTTAGGGATCCTATAAATGATTAAACACTTTTCTCGTAATGACCATTGATCCTCACCCAATGATTCAGAATTTTAATCAGTTGATAGAACCTGAATGAATCATGATAACATTGATCCTGATTGAAAATAAGGTGATAATGGGATAACTATTATTCTATTTCGTGGATTGAGTGATATAATTCTTATTCCTCATTAGTTTTAAAAAAAATTATTAACAACATATAACTTAACCAACTATCGAAATCACTATAGAAGAGAATGATGGATATTGTAAGAGATCAATTGGTGAAGACCATTGAGAGAATAAATATCTATTTCCCCCATGAAATAAATGTTATGGCTACAACTAGGAAAATGTATCAATGGAATGGGTAAATTCATTTTGGGTGCGAAATAAGGACATATATAAAATAAATACATAGGTGAAATGAAGAGTAGGATAGAATTAAATAAAAATTACCTCATGGATCCAATTGTAGTTCATTTCTATAATTGTGGGGAACATTTTCATTACCCACTTCAATTAACTCTTCAAAATGATAAACTCTAGACCTAGGATGGACTGATGTGGAAATAAATGTGTGAATTATTTATTTATTTGGGTGAAATTGAAAATCATAATAAAAATGAGATTTAAAAAATTAAATGTCCAGGAAGTCCATAATATTTATTTTGGAAAATATATCAATACGATTTTAGAAACTGAAAATATTTATGCTGGGTAAAAAGTAATCAAGTATTGAATGTCCAGGAAACTTGAACACATGATCGAATGACAAATAGGGTTTCACACCTACAACTGGTATATGTGATGTCTTTGTTAATGTGTTATTATTACTAGTTAAACAATTTGGGGTATAAATATAAATGTTGAAAAATCAGTATTAGTTTTAAGGTTTTGATATTAATCTATTAACCATTATGAAATTGGAGAATATCGATTGAAAAATAGTTATAAATTTACCACTTTTATGCATAATATGTCCAAAAACAAATAAATTTCAGTGATTCATGGGTGAAAGTTAATTTTTGTATATTTGTTTCATGATTTAATGGATAAATTGAAAATTTATTAAAGAACAATAAATTCATGAAATCTATATTTATATAATAGATATTTTTTGAGTATGTACATTTCCATATATTCTGAGGCACCAAATGAATTACCCAATAGTAAAAAAATGATGAGGAGAAAAATATTTTGTAACTACCTTAATAATTGTTGAACTGATATTCATCTAAATCGTCACAAATTTATGACTTTGAGACCCTCAACATTCCTTTTATCATTCAATTGTCTGTTATTGATGAAATCAAACACTCCTTATAAATTTATAATCTTTTCCATCATGTATGTATCTCTATATTGCACCATAGTTCTCCTACTATAGACCTAGATATATGTTAATCAACACGTCCTTTGTACATACCATTCTATTTTTCCTAGAGGATGTTTTATAATACCTTCCCATGATTTGGGATTTCAAAACAAAAAATATCAAATAATCTATTTCCTTTATCAATTTTATGTTGTGAGGATTAAATTTATTTAAGGTGGGTTGAATTTAATGCCTAGAAATTCTAATGTAAGAACATTGGATTTGGTAACGTGTATGAAACAAAACACCAAGAGAGTAATAGAATATAATATCCTACAATTTTAACATATAATTACAAATTTAAATAATATCAATATATGGTATAATTTTCAATGAACATGATACAGAGTAATCATAAGTCATAGGAAATAACGTGTTTCTTTGATGACTCATGTCACACGCAATACCGAGTTTAACCGAACAATAATATATATTTAATAAATTATTATTAATATAATTATATATAACTTTATTGTTAAATTATCGGTTATGAATATTAGTAACTAAATTATTAAAATAAGATTGTTTACCAAAATATAAAATTAAATCATTTGTAATAAATTATTTATAAATTAAAATAAGAAAAAATTGAATATAATGGGAATGTTTTTATAGAAAACTATTTGTATTCCAACAAAGATGTTTTTTTCTTAATAAATTAAAATCATTAATATTATCACAAATAAATATGGATATTTAAATTTTTTATATTCAACTAACTATTTTTTACATTCATCAAATATATTATATAGGTGTAATATGAGAATAAACCTAAATTTATGTATAAAAGAATATATTTATATAAATTCACATTTATCGCCATTTAAAGGAGAACCCATTTTAGATCTAATTTTTTAAAATTGTGTAAGTTATAAAATAAAAATAAATTTTCTATTTTAATAATAATGAAATCAATTAGGGTGAATTTTTTTTTGTGATGTTTCATTTTCCAATGAATACTAAAATGTTCTGAATTTCAATTAAAATTTTAATTTTCAAAAAATTTATTTATACAGATAAATTATATTTAAAATTTGTTTTAATATTAAATTGAATCAATTATATATCAATTAATCCTATTTAGATCCATGGAATCAATTTTAATTTGATATTATTTTATAAAAACATTGCATTCTTTTGAACATGATACCCTTAAAAACCATCTTTGTCGTCACGTCTAAAGGAATAATTTTAAATTATTTTTTTCAACTATCATTATTAGAATTTTGAAAAATGTATTCCATATTTTTAATAGTAATAATCTTTAATTAATAATAAGTTGAACTTACTTTTTTACAAAAAGGCATTGTTAATGGTAATTAAAACTAATTATAATGATTAAGAGGAAAATCAGATTTATAAGGGACTAAACCATAAACATAATGGCCAAAATGATATAGAATCTTCTGAAAAAGCTATTATATGTACATATTTCGACCATATACTCCATGGGATCGTAGTTTTTCAATTAATGGAGCTAATATTTATAATAAACACATTGGTGGAATTCACTTTTAAAATTTTTACAAGAATTCCAATCCTCCACCATAAAATGTCAGTTACCCCCCCATTTAAAAAATCATTAAAGACGCTTTATATTGAACAAAACATGAAACAATTCCTCCTACAAATAGATACTTTAATCATATAATAATCTATTTTTGAAGATATCTATCCAAGGAATCCCTTTGGTGAAAACCAAATGTAGTTACACAAAGAAGTGGTAGCATCCTTCCTCCAGCTCCTTAGTTTTATTTTTATTATCCACCCAGTCAACTCTTCATATTAGATGATTATATAATGAAAATGGTATCATAAAAATACTTACCTAGTTTTATTTAATTGTATGCACCTACATTTACACACACCTCTATCTAATGGGAAATGAACTTTACCATTTATATGTACGATGAAGAACCACATAAAAATAATGTCATTAATTTTTCCATTAAAACCAATTGTGGTTGTGAATTATAATGGAAATGATTATTATATATTATATTTATGATATTTATAATTTACAAATTCTTTTTTACAATTTATATAACAGATACATTTTTTTCTATTTTTTTAAATTTGATAACATCTTCTTTGGAAGTGTGGACTATCGCCCCTTAAGGCATTGTAGTTCGTTCATAATATACCTAGAATATATAAAGGATGGGTTTATTATACCTATGTAAAATATATGAAATACATATGATACTAGAATTATAATATAAATATATTATTAACTTTCAATTCTTTTTAAAGTGGAAAATAAATGAAAGTATCATTTATGCGTACTTACGACATACCATCACCATGTATGTTGAATTTCATTTCATAACTCCAAATGTTAGGGATTATTATAAATTTATATATACTGAATATATATGATATTTAAATATTAGCCTAAATTAAGTATATTATTATACCCTGATCTAATTAATATGTACAACATGTAACACGTCAAAACAATAAAATTAACACCCAAAATAGTGAAAATAATGAAATATAATTAATAAATTGGAAATAAAATATTTTTGGAAGATAATATATGATATTATAAATATTATTATGGTTCATTTAAAATTCAGTGACCTATATAAAACTATATAAATCTATTTCAAAGTACTTTTACATAGAAGGAAACATAAGGCAATTTATTTTCATCTCAATTTTTACATCCATGAGATAAAATGAAATATTCACCAATTAATTATTTTGTGTGGTTTATATACTACCCATTTCAATATATAATAACATTATTCATTTTTAATTAATGATATTTTTATTTTTATTTTTAATTATATTATCTTATGATATTTTATTTAATCATTATCAACTAGAAAATGAATTTCATAACCCAGCTCATTTTCATTAGGTTATATTACTTCATACTTTTCATTAATATTCAATTATTATGTGTATAATAACTTTGAATATATATTTCTATTTTTAAAATAATTTGGATTTAAATTTGATACATTAAGAAAATCATTGACTTATTTTCACATTAATATTATAATATTTTCATGGGTTTACTTTACAATATTATATTGTTTGAGATTTTTTACACTTGAATTTCCATTATAATAAATTATTTAATCATTGAATTTTAAAAAAATTAATTTCATTATCCCTTGGTTATTCATGACCCTTATCAATTAATAGTATTATTTTCATATGTTGTGGATTATTAAATGTTTTATTAAATGTTATTATTAAAACCTAACTCCATATCTTCCTTTGTTCAGAGAATCATTTTTTATCTAAATACCAAGTTTTCTAAAAAGTTTTTTTAAAATGTTTATACACATTATAGTTTGATTTATTAAAATAATTTTTACCCTATCTGTATTTTAAAAATAGTTTCAAATGAATATTATTATATCTTTACAAAAAAATAATTTTGAATACTTTTACCATGTAAATGGAATGTTCTTTTTACCTTGTATGTCATGTATAGATTTACCCACAGTCATTGCTTCGATGCTTCAATTGAAATTCTACAACATTACTGATTTTTTTTAAAAAAAATTAATTTTCAAAGGAAGGGATTTTCATGATTTTTTTCAAAATAGAAAGGATATTCTCCTTTATAATTATTTTAAAAAACCTTTTTATTGTATACCTATTGATAAATGAAAAAACCCTCTATTTTACTCCACTTGGGATATATTATCTTGATACCATCTGTATCTTCATCATGATGGTTTACTAATCCTTTAATGAATTATTGTATTAACATAACTACCCTGATTTCTATTAGTACCTTTGAAATATTCAAATTTTTATAGTCATTAAACATTGAATTTTCCAAACATATCCATATCATTTATCAAGGATATGATAATTTACACTAGAATATTCCAATTTAAAAATGTTGTGTACTTTATAGTTATTTTTGTAAATGGGGAAATATTTATATTTATGTAAATTATAATCAAAATAGAAATTTGATAACTCACATTCATAAATATATTATTTGATATATGAGGAATGATTTGGAATGGTATGATGCTGATGGGAAGCAGTTAAAGATAGCCCCTCGATGCATCAATAATCTCGTGGGAAAAGCCAGTTTTCTAGCCTTATATGGGGTTATACATGATATTTTTAATCATATTATGAATTGGATTGAAGGTAAAGGTACCATGATCATAGGAGCTATGGAATCCAATAATTAATCATTCCCCTCATTCACACATATTTACTATTTATCCATGACATATTTCTTCAACATATCTACAGATGAATTTCATTTTCATTTTTTTCATTAAATGGAATGTTTTTTCATTTTTTACCTTGTTATATTGTTTGTACATTTGGTTTAATGATTTCATAGAATGTTTCTTCAGTTATTACCATTACATATACAATATTCTTATTAATTCAGTATTCATTCTACTATACTTACCCTTATTGGGTATTTAAGCTCACCCGTATTATGATTCCCCTCACTAGGATTCCATCAAGTGTACTAAGAGTGATAACAAAGAATACACTATATTATATTATGTTATTATCCTTGAAATAAAAATATATATTATAATTAAAATAATCAATTTTATTATGAGACTTATGTATATATCTAGAATAACATGAATACTAACATTTTTTGTCCTCTTAGACATAGATTTCTTATATCACATTCAAATGTAATAGTAGCATGCCACTAGCTTTTCGCTATCTAGGTTTGGGTCTCTACATTTTTCATGGGACATGATGGAGGTGTCTCAAGACGTTTTGATAATTTTGACATCCTATTATTTCACTCATTTTTAAATAAGATCATGTAACCTATCTAGACATCATCTTTGATGCATTAAGAAAGATTTTACTATATTATACGCTATAATTTTGAATTCCCAAATATTTAAATAAATTAGATAATTCATAGTTGCATGTTAGATGAATTGTTTTTATGGATACACAAGTAGTTCTGAGTGATACCTCGGTTCCCATGTAGGAACACATTCGATGGATTCAACGACACTAACCATTTTACTCAGACATGACTGATATATGGATATCTATTTTTGTTCTATAAATGATTTTATGTGGATGTATTGTCCTTTAATAGAAATATCACATATAAAGATGGTGTGTGGACTACACATTAATATCTCTTTGGAATGAAATTTAATGAATATATGGTTATCTTAGAATTGTTGTCAGTCTCAGATGTGATGTTGAAAAGGGAGATGATTCTAAAAGGTTGGACATGTGTTACACCCTTGTTGGTGATGAGGCACAATAGATTATATGGGTAGGTGATGGTATTCTCTAGGAACGTTACAGAATGTCAGATATGGGCCTCAATGAACATGACCATGGTGAACAAGAGATTACATGGAAGAAGGACTTGTGGTTCAGTTTATATTACACCAGTCATTTAAAATGATTATTTTAGAATTGTCACATAGAGGTGGAATAACCTGTTTTATTTTATTAAACAAGTAATATGGTTGGTGAATAAAGATTTCAGGATTGGTTTTTGATGCAGACGAGTTAGATATCTATCGAAATAGTATTTTCTTAAAAATCTGACCCGACCTGGATTAATAAAGATGGTGGGGAATTTACCATTAGATTTATTAAAAATCACTCTATGAGAATATCTATAACTCTTAGGATGTTCATTCTAGGAAATTACCCTCGCATGGGGTATCATGGATTATAATTGGCACATTTTTGAAGTTAAAACACATATTGGGGAGAACCATTAGCCATATTTTTAATGATATGGGGATGTGATTAGGTCTAGAACTAAATGGGTATTGGTAAGTAAAATTTCTGATTTTTTGTTGGAAGGAGATCATTTCCTTCTGTTTTAATGGCATAAGTGTCATACATGTAAATAATTCTTGGAGTTCGGTTGGATGTTTGGAAATAAAGCATGATCACTTGAATGAGAATTAATGACCCTCGTAGGATAGGTTATGAATCCATTATTTTCCACAAGGATTATGAGGGATGAGAAGTCCAAATGTGTGGATGTTGTAACAACCCGTGTTTTTATCCAAGGAATAATTCCACGGGAATATTATTATTTTGTAATTAGGTGGATGTAATGTTCATTAAACTAATCCTCAAAATGGAATTCTGAGAGTTGGAGGACATTAATTTCATGATCTTAGGCTTGGATTTAAAAGACATCCCATGGGTGGTACAATAAAGAGTTAGATGAATAGAGGGCATTGAAGCCTGCTTTATGGAAGAATAAGGCATTTTCCATGGTATTTGTGCAAGCGTAAAGCCATTAAAAGACAACATGTGGTCTAGTCCAGGGGAGTGGGAGATCGTGCATGGGTTGGTCTAACAATGATAAGGAGGCACATGATCATGTGGGGTGTATTCATTTTTTAGAAAAGAGTGTGAACATGCTGTTCAGGGGTTTCCCAATCTAGGCTCCATTCCCAAATGCTTCATTCCTTTTATATAGTATGTGTTCATTTATTTGAACATGGTTGGTGCATAGTTGGAAAAACTATGTAAGAAAACAATGTAGTTTTTTCTCATTATGAATTGGTTTCCCTACAACTAGCACAATGTTTTCCCAAACCATGTTTCCAAACCCTACTCCCATGTATTGAAGGGTGAAATTACAATTTTTCCCTTCATGAAATTTAAAACCCAATTTTTTATTCCTCCTCCCATTTCAGTGAATGGATCCTCTCTTATCCCATATCGATATGTCCTCCTCTCAAACATAGGGATCATATATATCATCGATCCAAACTCTAAATTATACAAATGTAGAACTGGTTGATAGCTTGACTTATTTTATAAACTTCTATTACATTCTTTCTAAGTTACCCATCCCATTTGGTGTACTATTTTGGTGTGATCTCATTCCCCCTATGTTATGGGAATATGTCAATTTCGTAGATTTCATCCAAGATAGACATATTCATACATAGAAAATGTATAAGTAAATCATCCCCAGTATATTTATCCAATATATTTATATTTTCCCTTGTATCCATTGATTTATAAATATTACCACTATTTTTTACATCAGCCTTTGACACATAACACATAAAAAAGAGTCCATTGTTTCAAATTTTAATACACATGATATATTACCCCCATTCACCCTTTCTATTCGATCTATGGATGCTGGCCTCAAATTTAGCCACACATTTGGGTGTGTGGGAATGAAATATTTATTTTTAATTGATAAAATCCCCAAATTTCAACTAAGATTCCATTATTTATTGAATGGACTTTCCCATATAGGTATGCACACAATTGATCAACACAACCTCATTATTTCTCGACGTGAATTATAATTCGGATTTCCAATATAGGTAGTTTCTTGATTTATAATGAATAATTATATGTTCTTTATTGATCCATGAAATTTCTTTTCTATGTTTGGTATCCTTCTAAAATACACTTTTATATTGAATGTATTTATTCCTCTTGAATGTTATTTTTGGTTTTGATAAATTAATTGTATGTTAAAAATACAATGTTTTATAATAAAAACCATCAGTTATGGTTCACTAACTTTTAAACTATAATGTTTCGATTAGTGTTTAAAATAATTATTAGTTTTATGGAATGTGTGATTCCTATTCCTTTATGTTTAATTCATGATATATGGAATGCATAGTTCATAGTCCCGAATGGTAATCTTAAATAAATTTAATAAACTCGAATGGAATTCCTTGTGACTAGTTATTTCAAAGACAAAACACCATACTAGTTTATTTTTATGGATTTATTATAGAAAACATTGCCTTAGTAAATTAAATTTCTCTTTTTAAACATAAATTTTAAAATTAAATTGAATGGGTGGAAAGAACACACCCCTTGTAATTATAAAATAATTTTGAATTGAATTCCCATTGTAAATTGGTATTGAAGAATTAAATTCATGATAAGAAATTCCTCATGGGTATTATTATAAATATGATTATTCCGATGATATCAGATTTTTAATTATGTTTAGGGTTTTTTTGGTGATGATGTAACATGATCCCATACATCAGGTGTTAAGACAAACGGATCACACCATCGATGTTATTTGGACAGATGTAATGAAGCACCATATCCCTTATTTTATGTTATAGTCATAATTACAAATCCCCCATCTTGAGTGTTGATCATGAAGTCTCTCACTCGTTTGGGAATGTTTGTCATTTACCCATTTTCTGGAGCATATTGGCTCATTCAGAAATTTTATTGAAGACTCATTTATTCCTTGATCCATCTATTGCCTTGTATTCCATGTATATGTACACATACATCTTCACATAAATATTTTATATTGGTGGATGCAATATATATATATATATATATTATTAATATATAAATAGTTACAGAATAGAACTCATTATAGCCATGAGCCGAAGTAGGTAGCACTGCCATGTGTCTTTTAAGATACCGAGAACACTAGTTTTAATCTTCTCAATATTGATTAAAATTCATTATACCTTCATTCTATTATAACTTAAATTAATGGAATGAATTTAGTTTTAGAAACCATTTGTGGAAGCATACATGGATTTAATCTCAATCCCTTATGTAGCCTCAATTTCACTGGTGTAACCAAGAAGATCACATGTTAACAAGACCATGGATTATTTCATAGTTTATAATTATCTTTCCTAAGAGTTAGAAGCATGGAACAAAGCTAGAGCTTAAAATGTGTGTAGAGTTCACCCTCGGGGCATCAAATCATTTTCATTATTATTTTATTGCACTTTATCATATAAAATTACATGTGGCTTTTTTTCATTTTATTTATCATCATTTGTAAATGCATGAATAGTCTAATACTGGCCTTGGACATTTACATTTAGAATATATTTTTTTCATTTCAGTACATTTCATTTATGACTACATTCAAGGTAGTCTGTGATTTATTTTATATTCTACTGCAATTCGACTCTGATCATGATGTTATAGTCTCCATATTATCACGTCTATAAACCCTTCCTACTAGTCAGAAGCCTCTCGCATATGGGGAGGTGTGCTTGAGGCCATGTGGTGACCGGTTCTGCTACAGATTTGGCGATCAAATATAGTTGGGACATTACTCCTAGAAATGATTAATAATACATTTCATTCCATGACTACTATATTTAATTAATTTTCAAATTATAATGGTCATTTATGTCTTTTTTTCTATATATATGTCATGTCATGGAATGAAATATCTATTTGATTCCATCCACATAAGAAGGTTTAATAAAACTAGTACATTTTGTAGAATCTCTCCCCAACCTATTGACAGAGACCAGGTCAAAGGTACTACTAACCATAAGTGACAATACCCATTCACCATCATTAGTAAATAAATTCCATGAGCTTATAAAAAATTTTAAGGGGTGAAGTATTTAACTAATACACATACACATAAAACCAGGAAAAGAAAAATAGATAAATGAACACGAAATGAAACTCAAGAAAATAATGCATGAATCCAAACCAAATAGTAATAAAAAGGGATTAAAATATAATAAAAAATGAGTCAAATAAAAATATTACAGTAACTGTGGAATAGGAAAATAAAAAAACTAAATCATATAAGTAGTGAAGACTTTGGAACCATGGTTTCACTAAACGAGACTGTCATGTTAATATATCCATTCTAAATATATACAAATTAAGAAAATTACTTTTAGGTTCTTCAATAATTAATTATAAAAATTCGACATTACTAAATGATTGGAAATTTCATCTAAATATACAATAAATATTATATGAATGGATGGATATAAAAAATTAATAGTTATCTCATAGCTAAATCTCACATATTCCATTAAGACAAAAAAATATGTTATCTCACTTGAATATAAAAAATAGAAAGATAATAAAATATGTTAACACTTTTCCAAATATAAAATATTAAATATGAATATGTCTCCCAAAATTTACATTAACCAATGATTTTTTAATATTTTAATTTGAAGCGGAATATCATAAATACATATTTGGAATCAATAACCATGATCTCTCTCTCTCTCACAAAACCATGCAAGGAGAATAACATCCCTAGGCACCTGAATAGTGATACATTCTCTACCAGGCCATAACCTTTTAGTAGCTAATATATGAGACATTATACTATACAAAAATCACCAATTATATTTCCAAAATGAATTAGATAGTGAAAATCATGAACACCCACCAAACACATTCCATTTCAGTCATCAACAACAACACTGTTTTTGAAATGTACCCAATTTTTGAATTAGTATAGATTTAATTTGTTCAATTTAAAAAATATGTTTTATTGATATATTGATATATAATGGAAATGGAATGGTTCAGGTGAGTATGAGACTTTTTCGGAACAACAAGTATTGTAAAATTATATGACATAATTATTTGTTCAATTATTAAATGGTTAGTGCTAACCATTTAGCAAAACCATGCAGGCTATGTAGAACTAAATGGAAGCTCAACAATAAATCTGGAATTGCAGAAGGAGTATCTAACAAACATTTAATAATTTAATGCATCCTTTGATGTGTATCTCACACAACTTGTTAATGGTGAGTCAAATCTTGTGCCAAGCCCATGTGGTGTCCATACATAAATAGAATATGGTGAACAGTTAGTGGGCGGATTGGCTAAATTTTTTGGAAAACCATGGAGACTAGTAATAAAAGCAGAAATTATCCTTTTATCGTTAAATGTTTTAAAAAGCCAATTTTCATTCTCAGGCCTCATTTCACTCCTTTGATAGTTGTATAAGCTCCCCACATCATGCCATTTTAGTAGTTTTTCTATTACCATCATTCATCACCCAAATCCTTAACACCAGATACATTCATCTCCACATGGTATGCTCTATGATCCTCTACCTTATATTTCTATTTTCTCGTTATTTCTGTTGTGATATTTTGGTACAACCAAATATTCACCATTTTTAGGGTATTTTACAATTCATTGGAGTTATCTCATCCTAAATCGATTCAAGGGATGACAATCCATGAGTGATATTCTATGAACCCAAGGTATGTGGGCTAGATCATTCCTAAAATAATCTTATTTTTTATATCATGTTCCATTGTGTTAAAAATCATACCCCTCTTATGAAGCCTCCATATTTTTAAAAATATAAATTTATTTTTCTCCACACCCAGTGCTACTCAATCAAGAGGCAAATTAACCCTCTGGTTGATCACCTAGAATGAAGCAACTCTAATGGTTGAGATTACACCTTATAGGCATAAAAACATTTATCTCCATTTGATTAATCATATATTAAAATGTGTTTCACTTGTAATAAACACCATAAATTAAAATAATATAATTCACATGAATGTTAGTCTGTGGTTTAGTCCCTTAGGTATTATGAACTATTATTTATGTGTTTTTCATAATGCTTTATTCTCATATAAGAGCCATATACCTAATTCTATATGATTGATACCTCATACCTTGTGGTTATTTTCTTATGAAAATTTATTTTTTTATATAATTATTTTTCTATACTATTTAACTTGTTGATATTTCCTAGACTTGTTGAAGATATAAGATATTGATTGAATATTTCTTCACAGATTATGATCTAGGAGGGACTAAAAGTTTAGATTTATAGATGTTATGGATGGGATCATCATACATCATATTTGGATTGTTAGACACATTAAGAGAGATACGTTAAATTATTTGAATGTTATATCTTTGTGGATTATTTATAACCATAGGTGATCCATGTTCCCTAGTGGAGGACAAATGGACAATCTCATTATAATGATGGTTATACCATACCTCTTGTGATACTCGGCCCCACATTTCAGATATCTATGATAGGAATAGATGTTATTCTTACCCCCATGATGAGAGTGATATGAGGGAGTCATTTTTTTCACCTTGGATGGGATCTATGGTTTTTTACAAGGGTTCTTATAGAGACCACTATGATTCTCTTTTGGGTCCCATTGAATGGGATATGGTTTCCAATAATGAATTTGATGGTCTTTTTACCTAGATTTTGTGTGATGAATCTTATTTAAATTATGATAATACTTATCTTATATCCTAGGGATTCTTCTTATAATTCAAACAATAATCACATTGTTAATATAAACAATCTCGTTTATTTATGATGACCTATGTACAAACCCTATCATCTTTGAACGAGTTCGTCAGTACAAATAAATATATCTATGGCTGAAGGTTGATGTTTTTGTTAGGTATATGGGTGGAACCAAAACCATCATGTTTTTTGTGTACTTTATTTTCTTTTAACATTTATTTACAATGATAATTTTATAGTGTGTTAACATGATTGATCCAGACAACATTGGTGGTGGAAAACTATGTATATCTCAAACCATCCTTGCTCTTCCTTTGGTATCCAAAAATACATAATGGTTTTAGGTATAGATAAATGGAAGATTTCATCTTCTGATGCTTGATTCAGTAATCTAGGATGAATTTTAGAATCAAGGTACTGATTCTATGATCATGAATATAATATTTTCTCATTTTGGGGTTTCTTTATTTTTTATAGTTTGGTATTTGATTGTCTATTTATTGAAAAGGTCACCACTAAATGGTGATTACAAATTAAAATTAAAGGGTTTTTTCATCTAAACTGTGAATTTAAAAATCCATATAATAAAACATTTATTATTCCATTTGATACATTGGCCTTGACCCGACCTAGTACTGAGCATAGGCTATGACACATGTGAACTTGTGGTGACTCTTATTATCACATAGGTCTCAATTTTGGATCAAGTAGACATATTTGACGATATTACGTGGTGGGTGTGTATAATAACTTTCTTATTATCTAATTTCATTTCAATGAAAATTTTATCAGAGGTGTGAGATTTGAAATATCAGCGTTATTCTACCATGAAATCCTCACTCATTACGCCAAGACAGTTGTGATGAGCATGATTTGGTGGGGGGGGATTTTTATGCTACATTCAATACCTCCTATAGTACCACATTAGGTACCTCCAATTGATATTGAACTAGGAACTAGTTCTCAATTTTATAACATCTTCATCCACTTTTTTTTTGTATTTATAGTGTGCTCTCCAACCTGTTCAAACTATTGAATTGCTAACCTATGAATCATAGCAAAATCTTCCCCCACTATCTCAATGGAAGGAAGTACATATTCTTTTTATTCATGGATGGAGTCCATGTTTTATTTCATTTAAAATCATGATAATCCTCCAGATCGAAAGATATATATTACAACCGAAATGATAAATGACACCGCCAAGCAATAGAGGGATGTCATTTCTTTGGATTATAATCCTTATGCTATTTTGCTGTAAGACTTCTAGATAATAATATATGATCACTTATTTCCAAGAAAAGGTGAGATCAGTCAATGCCTGGGAGTTTAGGATTCTTCAATAGGGTTACAGGTTAGAGTTAGTGTATTATACAAAAGTCATTAAGAATCATCTTTGTAAAGACCATGAATTTCCATGTAAATGTTTTCATTAAACATATGGGAAATTTACAAGTCTGTGAAAATTGACGGCACATGATTCCGAGGCCCGGTGTTCCCGGAATCAATTCATGACATTTTTTTCAGGTACGTTTAGTAAATGTGTGTGCGGGATTTTATAACTTTTGATCTGATGCTCGGAATTAAAATCTGAGGGCACCGTTGAACTCACAGTGCTAGTATTATCTAAAGGATACTTTCACCTTGATGGGAAATGGTCGAGGGTGAAATTAAGTATTTGGGTTTTTCGTGGATATAATAAAATAAAATAAACTTATTTTATTTTATTTTGATCTTCCATGTGGATATTTTATGTTGGGTCTACCGGAACTAAACCTCCATGTTGAAGTTGGAAGTGGGAACCACCAGCCCTTAACCACGCATGATAGGTTATGGTGGTGGGGACCACTTGAACCATAACATCCCATGAGAGGTTATAGTGGTGGGGACCGCCCAAGGACTAAAACCTCTCAACTCCCACAATAAATAAGGTAGATCCTCTTGACCTTCTCCGCCTTAATTATGTTAATGCACCTAACATTAATCACACCAACCTTTCCATCTAATTAATTGAGCCAACACATCGATTAATTGGTTAAACCATTTTGAATATTATGCCAACGACTTAATAGATATCATAATCTATTTTTTTGAGGATATTATTTCATTTTTTTCAACTTGGGAGAGGTGGAATATTTAAAGAAAGCTCCCAATGAAGAATGCGTCCTCCATGAAGAACGCCAGCAAATAAATTATTCGACTACTTCCTCAGAAGCACCTTGCGGAGGCAAACAATGTGGGATGTATTCAACGACCGACCATACCTCCTCATCATCGTCAGGAACAATATGTGGTAGGTATTTTATTTATGTATGATTTTATTCCCTTGATTCTTTCCTTCTAAAAATGAAGAACGTGAATTAACTTATTATTAAGTTGATCTGAAAAGTATTCCCTTGCGGTATGGGAATAAATTGTTATGGGAAGTTTAAGGGGTTTATTCTTTATTCGATTAATACTTCACAAGTTCACCCATTCTTTTCTTTTGCTGCTTGGGATGAATCTTTATGGGAGGGTTTTATGTTCTTTGTTCTTGTGAACCTATTTTTACCACTCTAAATGATAAGGGTACAGGCCAAACAAACATGGCCTGACCCCCTCCTTAGTTCATCATTGTGATGTTCTTCAAAATGGAGGAAGGAGACAAAGGGAACAATGCTCCGCCACCCGCGAACTCTGCCGCTCTGTGCCACCACCTAAACACCGCAGTGCTGGGCCGCCATGCTTCTCCACTACCCGAGCCATGTCAATTTCTCCCATTGCGGTGCCCCGACCGAATCGGCCCCCCACCACCATCGGTAGATCGGCCCCAGCAGTGTCGTGCCCCATCCACGCCGCACCCCGACCGTGCCCAACGCCGACCGCGCCCCCTACCGGACGTGTCGGCCTTGGATGGTCCACCTAGAGTGGTGCCCCCGTGGCCCTCCATGCCAAACCGGCCCCTCACGGTGCACTCTAGGATGAGCTGCCAATGCAGTGTCCTCCGGGCCGAACCGCCCTCACACCGACCTGCAGACAGTCCGCGCCCTCGCGGCTGGTCCATGAGCTCTCGGCCCTCGCGGCTCCTCGCGTCCTACTGGGCTGTGCCAAGAGGACTGAGACAAACCCAACGGGATGGCCCACCCTTTGGGCCAGGCCAGACCCAACGGGTTAGGATATTTCGACCCAAACCGGGTCATCCTATACTGGGTCGGGCCGTGTCGGAATAGACTCGTGCCCACTACAACCCTTTACATTCTTTTGGGGATATCTTGTGCACCGGACGTCCGTTTGACAAACCGTCAGCGGCGTTGGGAATCATGGAGTGTGGAAGTCCCTTTGAATATACTCCATTAGAGTTTGGAGTATTGTTGAGATACTTTCAAGTTGGATCATGCATGAATCCAATCGGGCCCATGAGACTAAAAGGCTAATAACTCACAGATCGGGCGTCTAATTGACGCACCATCAGTTGCTTTGAGAACCCTATGATGTTGCGGACCTTTGAGATACCTCTTCATGGGCCTTCGTGGTAGTTGGTGTATCAACATGTAGCTCATGGAGCGGATCCTCCTAGAGATGAGTGAGCATAGTGCGAAGACCTAGTAGCTGGCTGAGACCTGACGACTGCTAACCGTTTGACTTTGAGAGGCTCTACTAGCCCATTGGGGAGGTCCTTGGTGTTGCGGCAGACCCACGGTGGAGGAGTGCGCTTGGTGACACGGTAGACCCACAGTACTCAACAGGAGGAGTACCTCTGCTGGCTACGAGAAGGAGCATGCTTTGTGACATAGCAAACCCACGGTGTGGAGCACCTCTGTGTGACATGTCACACCCACGATACTTGGTAGGAAGAGTACCATAGAAGTCCAAGGTTATTGGGAAGCATGCTTGGTGTTGTGGTAGGCCCAATATACTCGATTGATCAGGAGTTATCCATCAGTCGAGGTATTGATATTGTGAATAAAATCCTGGTTGATATGAATCAATACTTTTGTGTTTTTTTCATGATTGAGATAGATTACATAATAAATTAGGTATATGTATGGGCATATACCTAAGTAGGGTTATCTGTTAAATTCATATTTTTAGTTTTATCCTTGTTGGAGTTTTTGATACCATGAGGGTCTCGGGGTCCCTACTGAGTATCGTTCTACTCACACCTGCATGGGCTATGCCCGCACCTCATTGTATTGGTTGCAGATGATGAACATCGCTAATAGAGGCTGAGAGTACCCAGACTAAACGGTACCTAGAGGTGGACCATACAGCAAGTCAGTACATGGTAGAGAAAGACGGATCTGGAGTGCTGATGAGGCGATCTGTACCTACCATTCATGTAGGAAACTTGGAGGATGACCCAGTAGCTATTTATTTCAGTTTCTTGTGATTTCTAGCTGGGCTTGTATTCTGGCCCATTTTTTATGTGCTGTACTCACTTGTTGGTTATAATGTTTACTCTGATTCGTATCTGTTGTGTGTGTATACATGTTATAAAAAAAATTCCTTCCCAGTTTTAGGGAATTACGCCTTTGGTGCTAGTCGCCAGCCCCTGTACTATGGAAGGCAGGCTTGGGGTAGCCACGGCATGGGCCCATGGGACATGTCATGACAAATTGGTATCAGAGCAGTCAGTTCTACCACAAAAAATAGGACTCTGATCTATATTTTTAACGGAAATAGTTTTAAGGGTAGTGAGGGTGGTTTTTAGTATAGGGATTCCAATATTTTTTCGACGGCCGATGTATCCATACACTGGGACCCTGAATTCTGATTTCTGACTCAGTGCACAAAAACACTGATTGCATGTGTGTTTTCAAGAGTTTTTTTTTGTGATTTCATAAGTCATCTCACTAGGTCAGCTCACCAGGTTTAACTTTTTGACCAAGTCTCATCTGGTTCATTTTAGGATGCCTCCACATATGCAGCCCGCAAGAGTTCCCAGATTTTTATGCGCAGATAGACCACCGAGCGACAAGGCCTTAGTGTAGGGCCATTTTATAGCGGAGGCACCAGCAGTACCATTCCCCGTTGGACCACCGCGACCACCGAACCTAGCAGCAGGCAATGCACGCTGCTTGATAGTGTTGCACGATTTCCAATTCCATAGACCACCTAGGTTCATGGGAGATACGAACCCACATGTGGCTGATGATTGGCTAGAAGCTGTGGTGGGAGTTTTCTGACAATTAGGGATACTAGCAGACCTCATGGGTATCCTTGTCGCCAGTATTCTACAGGCAGTAGCAGGTAGATGGTGGAGGTTAATGATCCAGGATCACAATAAGGTGATGCTTCTCTAGGAAGTCTTCGAGAGACTTTTTCATGCAGAGTTTGTCCCAGAAACTCTTCGTGCAGTGTGCATTCAAAAGCTACTTCATCTGCTACAGGGCAACATGACTGTAGCTCAGTACTCAGCAAGGTTTACGGACCATTCATGCTACTCCACTGATAAGGTGCGGGACCCATTCTTCAGGGCTCGGACCTTCGAGTAGTGACTTGGATGGGAGATCAGAGCTCCGATGATCACACTAAGTATCCTGACGAAGGTGGGGATGTTAGAGAGAGACATACTAATGGAGGGTTTCCTTGCTGAGTAGTCTCCAGTAGCGAGATACACCACGAGTCAACACGTAGTGGAGTCTTCTGTATCTAGAAGAAGACAGATGCCGCAGAGGACCAATAGGATCAAACCTATGGGTGGAAGACTACATGACTCCAGATCGATTGTGCGGAGCACCCGAGGTGAAGACAGACACTCCATGAGCGGGCAGTGTTACTCATAATGCGGGATGGGTAAAATGGCTTGTGACTGTGCAACCCACCATATGGATGATCAGCTAATGGTTGAAGGACCGCCCAGGAAGAGACACAAGTTCGAAACAGGCAGTCAGTAGGGAGCAGGCAGACATGGTAGAGGAGCTGGTCCTACAGCTGGAGGTGGGGGATGTTACGAGGTGTTACTGCCACCACCACAAGGAGGTCCACCCTGACTACCAGGAGTAGGTGGAAAAGAGAGATCTCAACTCTAGGCAGCTGAGGCGTACGATCATGGGGCTCCGGAGATGATACAAAGTACGATCTATGCCTACTCCAACTTAGCTACAATACTTATAGACATAGGAGCCGGTCATTCGTTCATCTCAATTTCCCTCATTCAGAGGTCATAGATTCTGACAGAGCCATTGGCTCGATCAATACCGCTAGAGACTCCTATAGGAGCAGATTCAACGATTAGGCATTGGTGTCGGCAGTGCGAGCTTACTCTAGGAGGTGACAGATTTGGCTGGGAACTCCTATTAGTAGTGTCGAGGCTTTATGATGTCATCTTGGGTATGAACTAGTTATCTATATTCCATGCATATATTGATTGTATTAGGTGCAATGTGCAATGTGTCTGCACGGATGGGTCCATGTTTACCATCATCAACAAGAAGAAATCCTTTTCAGCACAAGCTGGACTTATGCGGAGGGGAGTGCAGCTGATCACTAATCAATTGGCTTTCCTTACAATCCGAGCTGTTAATGTGTAGATTCCGACTAATCCTGTAGTAGTGGACATGTATGTGGATATTTTCCCTAATGATATTCCGGGTCTACCTACCCAAAAATATTTTTACTTTTACATTGACCTGTACTCGGGTATGTCACTAATGTCTAATCCAACATATAGGATGGCTCCCACAGAGCCTCGCGAGCTACGAGTACAACTAGAGGACTTTCAGGGGTATGGATTCATCCGGACCAGTGTTTCACCATTGGCAGCCCCGATTATGTTCGCCAAGAAGGCGGATGGGATCTTGATGCTTTTTGTCCACTACCTGTGCCTGAACCAGGTTTCCATGAAGAACAAGTACCCACTTCTGAGGATTGAAAACCTCTTTGATCTGCTAAATAGAGCATAATGGTTCTAAAAGATGGACCTCAGATCAGGCTATCACTAGCTCAGAGTTCCAGACGAGGATGTGCAGAAGATAACTTCTAGATAACGGTACAACCACTACAAGTTCTTGGTTAGGCCCTTCGGTGTAACCAATTATCTAGCAGTGTTCATGGGACTCATGAACAAGATATTCCATCCATACCTTGATTGCTTTATCGTAGTCTTCATCAATGACATTCTGATAAAATCTTCTGAGGAGGAGGAGCATGCATATCATTTTCAGGTAGTACTAGACACACTTCGAGAGAACCAGCTTTATGGTAAGCTCTCAAAGTGCCAGTTCTGGATCCGAGAGGTTCACTTTCTGGTACATGTCATCGCGGAGGCTGGAGTTACAGTGGATCCAGCAATGGTTGAGGCAGAACATGCTTGGGAGCCACCAAGGAGTGTGATGGAGGTACAGAGTTTCTTGGGTTTGGTTAGGTATTTCCAGAGGATTGTGCTAGATTTATCTAAAGTTGTAGCAGCACTATCAATCTTGACGAAGAAGGGGAAACCCTTTATTTGGTTAGAGAGATGCAAGCAGAGCTTTCAGGTTCTAAGGCACAGACTGACTAGTGCCCCCATCTTGAGGCTTCTAGTGGAAGGCGTAGGGTATATAGTCTACTATGACGCATCAGGGACTAGGCTCGGATGTGTCCTGATGTAGGATCAAGTAGTGATAACATATGGTTCTCAGCAGCTAAGACAACATGGGAAGAACTACGCTAACCATGACCTGGAGTTAGTAGTAGTGGTATTCTCTTTTAAGATGTGGCGACACTATTTGATTGGTGAACATTTTACAGTGTACTCTAATCACAAGAGTCTTAGGTATATCTTCTCTAAGAAAGACATGAAACTGAGACAAATATGTTGGTTTGAGTTCCTCCAGGACTATGAATTCGAGAGAGTCTATACTCTTATGAAGGGAAATGTTGTTGAGATACACTCAGCCAGAGATATGGTATACAAATTCTTAGCGAGGCGATGTAGCAGCTCGCCTCTTTGCAGATATATTTTGTGGATAGATAGGGAGATTATATTCTACAGTCTCTTATAATCACTCCCCCACTTTCTCAGTGAGTCAGGGAGGTGTAGCATGGGGAAGCTGACTATGAGGCTCTACATGGTTAGATATCCACAGGGCAGGCACCTGATGTATTTTCTGAAGGTGGGGAGCATGACATCCTCATCAGAGGAAGAACCATGGTACCTGTGTAACTTCACAAGGAAGTGTTGATGGAGTGTAACACATCACCTCTAGCACTACATCTAGGAGTGGCAAAGATGTATCAGGATATCCGACGACAGCACTGGTGGCTGAGAATGATGAATGCAGTCACAGAGTTTGTCTCTCGGTGCCTCACTTGTCCACAAGTGAAGGCAAAACATCAGGTACTAGCTGGCTTGTTTTAGCTTTTAGAGGTCCTAGAGTTGAAGTGGGATGGGATATCTATGGACTTAGTGATAGGGCATTCACATACATCCAGAGGTCATGAGTTGATTTGGGTGATCGTTGACAGACTCAGCATGTCGGCCCACTTCTTACTAATCAGAGAGAAGGCTTTAGTAGAGAGCTTATGACGCCATTATGTGTATGAGAGTTTGAGGCTACATGGAGTACCTACTACGATAATCATAGATCACGAAATATGATTTACTTTTTTGCTATGGAAGGGGTTGTTGGAGGATTTTGGGGTGCAACTTTGTTTGAGCACTGCCTTCCATCTGCAAACAGATTGTCAGACTGAGCGAACCATTTAGACCCTCAAGGACATGCTACATGCTTATGTACTCAATTTCGATTGTATCTAGGAGGATCACTTTCATTTGTGGAGTTTGTGTACAACAACAAAAATCACCCCACCATTGTGATGACACCATTCGAGGTGTTATATCGGCGACCTTGTAGATCACCTCCGTTATGGACTGACACAGGGGAGTCAAAACGAGTGGGACCAGAGATGGTGCAGGCTACCACAAAAAAGGTGCAGATCATCCCGAATCAGATGAAGACTGCACAAAGCAAGAAGAATTCATATGCCGATAAGAGAAGGAGACCTCTAGAGTTGGAGGATGGTCACCACTTTTTTTACGGGTCTCACCTCGATGAGGATTGCACATATTTTGCCGACGTGGCAAGTTATCTATGAGATTTATCGGACCTTTTCAGGTCCGTAGCAGAGTTGGAGAGGTGGCATACCATTTATCTCTTCCACCTCAGTTGCACCAGATGCACAACATCTTCCACGTATCACATCTGAGGAGATACGTGCATAAACCTTCTCACATCATCGACCATGGTGAGATAGATGTCGATGATGGGGAGACTTTTACCGAGGTTCCAGTAGAGATTGAGGATCGACAGGAGTGGGTCCTTCGTGGACGGTCGATACCTCTGGTGCATATTTGATGGAAGCATAGGAACCTCTAGGAGAGTACATGGGAGCAGGAGGCTCAGATGCGTGCTCAGTACCCCCACTTGTTCCCATGGGTTGAGGTCTGTCTTACGGGGACGTAGAGCCCTATGGTAGGGAGAATGTAATGACCCAGAATTTTCATGTAACTTTTTTAAATATATGGTAATTTTCGAAGACTGCAAAAATTGATGGTGCATCATTATGAGACCCGGTGTTCCCAGAATCAATTTCTGATGTTTTGTTCGGGTACATTCAGTAAATGTATGAGTGGGATTTTAAAACTATTGAACCTGTGTATGGAATTGAAATTTGAGGGCACCATTGAACATGCATCACTGATATTTTATGAAGGATACATTCCCCTATACGGAAAATGGTCGACAGCGAAAGTTAGTTTTTAGGTTTTTCATGCAAATAATAAAATAAAATAAACATATTTTTATTTTATTTTGACCTTCCATGTGAATATTTCAAGTGGGGTTCACTGAAACTAAACCTCTTCATGGAAGGTGGATGTGGGGACCAACCGACCTTAGCCTCCCATGAGAGGTTATAGGGGTGGGAACCACCCGAATCATAACCTCCAATGAGATGTTATGGTGGTTGGGACAACCCGAGACCTAAAACCTCTCAACTACCACAATAAATGAGGGAGATCCTCTTGACCTTCCCCAACTTAATTATGCCAATGCACCTACAATTAATTTGTCCAACCATTCCCTTTAATTAATTGATCCACACATCAACTAATTGGTTAAATTTTTTTAATATTATTCCAACGACATAATAGATATCTTAATATATTATTTTGAGGCTATTATTTTATTTTTGTGGAACTTGGGAGTGGAGAAAATTTGGGAGAAACCCCCCCAACGTAGAACGATTCCTCCATGAAGAACACCGTTGAGGAACGTCTTGGACTTCTTCTTTGGAGGCACCTTCAAGAGGCAATTGTCGTGGTACATCTTCGATGACCAACCTTCCCTCATCATCGTCATCACGAACAATATAAGGTAGGGTTTTTATTTAAGTATGATTTTATTCCCTTGATTCTTTCCTTCTAAAAACAAAGAACACTGATCAAAATATTATCAAGTTGATCCACAGATGTTTTCCTTGCGGGATGGGAATAAATTTTTATGGGAAGTTGTAACGGTTTATTCCTAATTTTATTAACACTTCAAAAGTTCACCCCTTTTATTCCTTTGTGGGTTGGGAAGAATCTTTCCAAAAGGGTGTGATGTGCTTTGTTCTAGTGAACCGCTTGATACCACTCTAAAGGCGGAGGATGCGGGCTAAACAAACATGGCTCAACCACCCTCTTCCATTTTTCTTTAGGATGTTCTTTGAAATGGAGAAAGGATACCAAGGCAACATCGCTCCTCCACCCATGACCTCCGCCACTACACGCCTCCGTTGAACTGCTGACGGGCCCAGCCGCCGCCCCAGACGAGTTTCCTTTACCCATCGTGACGCTCCAACCGAATCGGCCCCGCACCGCCACCGGTTGAACCGGCCTCGGCCACACCGCGCCCCCCTTCGGACGTGCCGCGCCCCGCCCGCGACCCCCTAATCGTGCCGTGCTCTGGGGGTGCTGCACCCCGGCTGTGCCCCCTGTCGTCCATGTCATCCCCACCTGCGCCGCCCCTACCTTAGGGCCTAGCCACCCTGATCCGTTCCCCCGTGGGCCTCCGAGCCGAATCAGCTCCTCGTGGCGCCCTCCGGGCCAAGATTCCCACTCGGCATCCCCTAGGCTGAAATACCCTTGCACCGACCTATGGTTGGTCCATGCCCTTGCAGCAGGTCTATGCCCTCTCCTCCCTCACGACCCCTCATGGCCTGCAGGGCTGGGCCCAGCGGGCCGGACCTATCCAGACAAAACGGGTAAGGCCAGGTCGACCCGATGCAGGTCGACCTAGACCGAGTCAGGCGAGGTCGGTCCGACCGGGTCAGACAAGACCTGGGCCCACTACGACCATTTACTTTTTTTGGCCTTATCGTGGGCATCATACGTCCGTTTGATGAACCGTCACCATATTTGGATATATTGGAGCATGGAGGTCCCTTTGAGTATACTGCACTGGATTTTGGAGTATATTTGAGATATGGTCAGGTTGGATCATGAATAAATCCTGCCAGGCCCCTAGGTCTAAAAGGATAATAACTCACAGACCGGGTGACTGATTGATCTGCTGTTAGTTCTGATGATACCCCTATAACATGGCTGGACATTGAGATACTTCTTTGTGGGACTTCATGATAGTTGGAGTATCAACCAGTAGATAATGGAGAGGATCCTCCCAGAGACAAGCGAAAGGTAGTACGGAGACCTAGTAGCTGGAAGAGACCTGACGACTGCTGACCGTTTGACTAAGAGTGACTCCACTAGCCCAGTGGGTAGCGCCTAGGTGTCGCGGTAGACCCACGATGGAGGAGCGCTCGTGGTGATGCAACAGACCCACGATACTCGACTGGAGAAGTACCTCTGTAGGCTATGAGGGGGAGCGCTCTTGGTGACGCAGAAGACACATGATGGGGAGCGCCTCTATGTGACGCAGCAAACCCAAGGTACTCGACAGGATGAGTACCTCAGCAATCCAAGGTTAGTGGGAAGCACGCTTGGTGTCACAGAAGCCCCACTGTACTCAATTTAAAAGGAGTTCTATAACAGCCGAGGTTTCGATAATCTGAATAAAATTTTATTTGAGTTAAGTCAGTACTTTTATTTCTTCCTGATTGAGATGGATTAGATAATAACATAGGTATATGTATGAGCATATACCTATGTAGGGTTATCTATTGATTTCATACTTTGTTGTTTTTACTTGTAAGATATTGTGAGACTGTGAGGGTCTCGAGGTCCCTACTGAGTATCATTATACTCACACCTATATGGGCTATGCCCACATCTCGTTGTGTTGGTTTCAGACGACAGACAACACTAACTGAGGCTGAGATTTCCAGGACTGGATGGTACCTGGAGGTGGACAAAACGGTATTTCTGTACATGGAGGAGACATACATACATGGAGTGATGAGGAGGTGATATGTACCTACCCTTCAGGTAGGAACATCGGAGGATGACCCAATAGCTATTTTTCCTTTTTTAGATGTACTTGTACATTCATATTCTTTTACTTTACAGTTGGGCTTGTATTCTGGCCTCTTTTTACTTACTTTACTCACTTTTTGGTTATACATTTTTCTCGTGTTCATATCTGCTATGTGTGTTTACAGGTTATAAAGGCAATGCCTTACCAGTTTTAGGGAATTAATCCTTTGGGGATAGTCACCAGCCCCTGGCCTTCGGATGGTGGTCTTGGGGTACTCACGGCACGATCCCTGGGGGATGGGTTGTGACAATCTTTTTTCTTCAAATCTGACCAATGTAGTGTTGAATACTAAGAGAACTAGTCCATCATTATAGAATGTCGAATCAATGACACTGAAAATGTGTGCTAGGGAGGTATAGTTTCTAGGAAGTGTGATGGTTCACCATGTAGAAGGAAGTGTGATATTGAGGGTTCATGTATGGGAAACATCATTAAAATAATCCAAATTAATATCAATGTGGTGTGTGACTACTTTGGCATGCCATGCCGTAAGAATAATCAGTGAATATAAACCATATAAAGTGTTGAGATTTTTGTAAGATGGGTCACTTCATCACTTATTATGGTCATTTACACCATTTTCCAGTGAGAGGGGATCCATTTAGAAAAAAAAGTTTGGTAAAAGTTCGGAATCTCCACATCTGGATGTGATATGGTATTCAACCAAAAGACCATTCTAAGGATTCAGGCCTCAAAGACTCATCACTAGTAGACCTAAACATCTCTGTACAATTAGACACAATATCAGGACCATAGTTCATGCCATATTTATGTCGTGTTATCTATACCCAAGGATCAGATCCTAGGTCCTTCTACACTATGATGAAATATTTTGGTAGCCCTTAATTTAATTTCTAATTATTTTTTGATATAGGTTCATAACAACATTTTCTAACTATTGTGGTTATGGAATGTCTATGCCTACTAATTGGGTACATCAGTGGTTTTATGACCCTTCATACACCACTTGGGGTCGAGGAGAATGTACTCTCCTGTGAATGGAGTTCCACCATGAGATAGGAGGGTATTGTTTTTGTTTTGGAGCATCTTCATCATTGAGAATACTAGTTGGGATTTCATTCTTGGTATGAACTAACATATTACTTATTGATATCATGTTGATTTCTATAGAAAGAGAGTGTCATTCACATCACTTGAGTGAATCTAGTATATTTATAAGGGATAATGGGATTTCTAGGCTAGCCAAGGGGGACCCAAATGTCAAGGGTTACATAGAGTGAGAGCCCAGATGGTGAGTCTCTTCATGAGTGACTAGGTAATGCTTTTTGTAGAATTTCAACATGTGGCGAATCATTTCAGGGACATCATCCCTGTAAAATTCACTATTTAACCTCTTGAAAGACATGTAGGGCTCACCATAGAGCTAGATCCCGGTAAATCACCAATTTAAATTTCTATCCATCATAAGGAAGCAATAGATCTCCCATAACCTTTGATGTAGTTGGAATATTATGAAAAAAGGGTTTTATGTGACACAATATTTATCCTTGTGGTTCACCATTTCTTTTTTCTTGATGGAGGATTGTACGCTCCATTTGTGTGTGTATTATCACTGATTGAACTATCTCATAGTAAAGATTTTGTATCTAATTCTTCATATAGAGATCCGATTTGACCATATGGGAGAAAAGAAAATTTTATATATGATCAATTTGAAGTCTAGAAATAATCACATGTGAGTGAGACCATCATACATACAATGTATAATGTTTTAAAGTAGGTACAACAAGTATAAGAATTTCTTTATCCTGTTTTTCCTTATGATTAATGTGGTAGTGATCATTGAATTAATGAATCAAGTATTCCATCCATACATGGATAACTTTGTGGGTTTCTTTTTAGAAGTCATATTACTATATTCTCAAAAAATATAGGACCACAGATACTTTCATTATATCGTGTTAAATACAAAAATATGGAACCATATATATGTGAGTCATAACACATACAACTCTTTGATCAATTAGATTAAATTAATGGTTCATATTATTTCAGAGGAATACATATCTATTGACATTGAGAAGGAGAAATTCATGGAGTCCATGGAGTATCCAAGGAAGGTGTTTGACATACAATGTTTATTGGGGTTAGCTTCCAATTATAGGTTATTAATTCAGTATTTCTCCCACAAATAATCTCCTTATACTGGATTTTCTATGAATTGTGTGATGTTTATTTGGTCTAAATCTTGTAAGAAATCATTTCATGAGAATTAACAGAGATTGAATTTAGTATTGATATTAATAGTTCCAATGATTTTTAGAGTCTATACTCTTTACTGTGATGGTTCCTAAATTTGGATAATAGTAGTTTTGAGGTAGGTTAATCGGGTTTTATCATACGAGTCCCTCCAGCTGACACCACATGAGAAGAACTACACAATGCATGATCACATAATAGAAACCTTGGATCAAGCTATATGATTCAGGAGAAAATACCATTTATGGTAGATAAGAATTATTGAAACAAGTTACAATATCCTCAAATACATCTCCACATAGTTAGATGTTAATATGAGGAAGTATATGTGGGTTGAGTACCTGCAGTCATTAGACATTGAGCATTAATATAACCTAAGAATGGGTAATGATGTAGCTAATTACTTGATCCACAAGACTCGGGAATAATCTATCCACGACGGTAGCCATGAGTGGACGTTAATGGTTATGTTTTCTAAGATGCACCTGGAGGATAAAAAATAGAAAATGAAGTATGTTTTTTTATCTCTATCCAGGACATCATCCCTTTTGGAGTTGGTGTGTATGATAATACTATTAGATCCCAATGGCCTAATCATGAGGGAGATTGTCTCTAGTGATAGCCAACCACTTGGTTGGGTGGATGAAGAGAATGAGATCCTTCTATTTTATCGTCATGTTTGGGTTCCTTCTAATATATGGTAAGAGTCGATGTGGGAGTCTCATGTATCCATTTATAAATTTAAACATGGTCTTACAAATATGTACATAGATTTATGATGCTATAATTGGAAACATGGTATGATGAAGAAGATTGAATGTTTTATCAGCTAGTGCTCCACCTGACATCTAGTGACGGTAGAGCACCAACAATATTTTGGAATATAATAGAATCTATCAATTCTTGAGTAAAAATGGAATGAATTCATAATGTATTTTATGAAGGTCTTGCAATGATTCCCTCTAGGTAGCTATGTATTATAATTTATCATTAATAGGTTGACCAAGGTTTCATAATTTATAACTATATGAGATATTTTCTCAGTTCATGATCATGGGAGTTCATTTATTTGGGATATTTTGTTCTTTAAAGGTGTTTCATATTCCATCATTTCATACCAATATTCTCATTGTACATTATAGTTTTACATGGGATAATAAAGATGGTAGGTTAATAAGATATCTACAATAAAGTGTATCACTCTCAAACTGAAGGGTAGTCCGACAAGAAGAAATGAGTCTTAAAGGATATACTCTTGGCATGCATCCTTAATTTTGTATGTTTATGGGAGAAACATATAAATCATGTTGAGTTTTACTATAATAATTGTTTTTTCAGGAGACAATTCATATGGATTAGTATGGTGGCCTTTATGGTAGATCGTTCTATTCTATTGAATCCTAGTAAGAGGACTGTGAGGAAACACTGTTGGGCCCTCATCTTTTTTCGGAGTCTTTAGAGAAAATTCTATTGATTTAGAAGAACATGGATAAATATCTATTAAATAAGAAGACTTATACCTATTTTCATTTTATATCATTGAGTTGGAGGTGGGAAATCGATTATTTATACACATTTCACCCATATTAGGCCATATATGAAATTGGAGAAATGGACAGTTATCATCTAATTATGTCGGAACATTTGATATAGTTATGATATTAAGTCCAGTAGATTATATGTGGATATTATGTAAGATATATGGTTCCATGCAAGGAATATTCCACAAATCATAGATAATCCAATATTATTCTGACCGATATCATTGGTTTTACCAGAGGATATTGATCTTAAGGTGAATATTTCTTTCAAGGTGCATATATTACGTATCATAGATCAAAGAACAATGACACATTGAGGAAAGTCATTACCACTAGTCTATGTGCTTTTGATACATATCCATGTTCATAATTAGACTAGATATAGTGATGTAGATATAAATATAAAATGGCAGGAACTCTTCTCTAGTGACATCTTACAACCCTCCAAAGGGAAACTAAGTAAAGAGTTTTCTTAAAGAGGAAAGGTTGTAAGGGATTAGATTTTTTAGGGAGGTATATATAACATTTTTTACTATTGAAACCATCTTTTTTTTCTCTAATATGATTTAGTAATGAATATTTAATGTTTTGGGAGAGTCTGTGAATCGTTTACATCTCAGTGTTATGGGAAATGGGTTGAAAGGATGATCCACATGGTTATCACACTATTAGGGATTGATGTGCCACTCAACCGTGTGGGATACACAATTCAAAGGGGAAACCACATGACCTTTCTACATCAACTGTAGAAGATAACATGTTTGTGTTGGTATATAATACATCCTTTGTAGTGGCTCCCACACGTCTTGCACATTGTTAGACCTACTATGAGGCTAGCCCGTACGAGGTCCTTCCTTTAGCAGAACTGAGCACATGGTTGGAACATTATTTGTTTAACAATGCCGTCTAACTGTGAGGCTTAGTAATTAAATGGGAAATGAGCATTTTACCTTAATTTTTTTGATCCGTAGTTTCTTTCATTTCCCTTATATATCACCTACAACAGCCAAATGGGCTTCCCTCAACAAGCCATACAAGGATTTTTTATCCCTCTCTCATTTATTATCCAAATCCTTCACCACAAGATGTGTTGGAATCCACTCAGTAAGATCAATTATCCTATGAATTCTATTTCTAGTTTCAGTTTCTATCATTTGTACTATTTTTTTGTAATGTCATTATCCATATTTATAGGGAAATTGGCAATTATTTGGATATATTTAATTCTAGCTCGTTTCAAGATATTACAATTAATGAGTGGTCTTGGATGAATATAAGGAATGTGGTTTAGTTTTTTTTCATATGTTTATTCAGTTTTATATCATGAACCATTACACCATCTACTAGATCCTTGCTGAAATGCCTCGAAATTATTAAATATAATCCATTGAACACTTTTCCATGCCCAGTGTGACTCTAGAATGTCCAAAATGAACCCATTTGTTGATCTCCTCGATTCTATCGAGCCTAATGTGAAAGATTCCCCTATTGACGCCTAATTTCCATTACCTAATTTTTTAAGTATCTATTTAGAAGTATTTCACTTTTATGAAATCTAATAAATTAAATTAATTGAACTATCATCAATGGTAGGAAATGGATTAAACCCTTAAGTCGTATGATTTATGCCTTATTACCATTCCTTCCCGATTATGCTTAACAAGTACCATGTTTCTTATGATATATTATTTTTTCCTCACCCTAGTGGTTATTTGTAATGTCGTGGTTTTTTGTATCGAATATTATGCATTAGCTATATTATTTAGAATTTTTTTTTCAAAGCTCGGTTGATGATATGTAATCCATATTTCTAATGACTTTCCTACATAGGAGCTGAGAGGGAACACATGTCCCTATTGATGGAAGCTGTGTTTGGGATCACCGTGCATCAGATTAGAATTGTTGGAAACTCCAAGAGTGATACTAATCATTCCTGGAATGGGTTCTCTAGGTGTTTTATTAATTCCCTTTAGTGACACTAGTTTACTAAGGGAGGACCCTCAAATAACATCAATTTCAGAGATGGTTATACCAATCATCGAGTGACACTTATCCCCCATGTGAGATATATCCTATGAGCTCAAAAGTTTATCTTACCCCCAGGTCGAGTGTGGTATGATGGATTTCTTCAATCGGTCTACTATGATGAAATTTAAATTTTTTGGAAATTTCACGAGTTCTCACAATGACCCGTGGATTTTCATTGTGGACATCCTCTGAAGGGTTTAGGTTTTCATTACTAGATTTGATTGTTTATTTTCCTGGTTTATTTGTGATGAATTTTATTTAAAATTTTGGAAAACATAATTGATATCTCAAGGACATTTCCTCGACGAAAAATTAAAAACATTTGGTCATTGCACACTTGATGCCTTTTTTACGATTACCCATGTACACACCCTTTCATTCTCGTATAGGATCCTTGGATTAGCTACATCTTTCTTAGAAAGATTTAGGTATTTATAGTATGATATCCATTTAGAACCCATCCCGTTAAATTTTATTTGTGTAATTAAATTTTCTTTACCATTTTTTGATCAATACTTATTCTATATTCCATGATCTTGATTGATCAATACACTATTGGTGCTGGCTTATTAAGTATATCTTACACCCATTTTGAAATGCCTCTAGTACCCAAAGATAAATCATGGTTGTAGGTAAATAAAATGAGAAGCTTACATCGTCCAATTATTGATTCTATGATATAGGATGGAGTGACAGTGAATGGGACAAAGTGTATAATTTTTATGCTGGTACATACTTATTTTTGTAATTTTTTTATTTTTTAGCATGTGGAATATTCTTGTATCCCATGTGTTATGTTTCCCAATTTAGCACATCTTCATGACACCATGGTCATTATCTATTGTATCTAATTACTATTCAGAATCCACAAATTCATTTACATTGTTTCTATTTTCAATCTATTTATACTACATATTTGTATTGATTACTATTTTTTATACTCTGATCTCTAACGAAATAGTCGTCCTATAGACACAACTGAGGCTGTCACTGCTAGTCGAAAGCATTAGGTGTAAGGGGAGGTGTTTTTAATGTCTTATGGCCCACATTCATAGAGAAATAGTAAGTGGATTATGGGGTGGGATTCTATAGTTATTCTAAGATATGCATCAAAAACATAATTCAATAATAAATTCCTATTTATTCAATTTATCGAATGGATTATTAGAACCAACCAAAAATTGATCTTCAAATGATAATTAAAATGAAAAAATTTCATTTTTTTCAAACCATTGGAATGAATAATAGAAATATTTTATAAAAGGTATAAGCCTTTTCATTCCAATAGTAGTGTAAAGGATAAAAAGCCACATGCCTCATGTTCTCTTTCATTTTGGATCTAAAAGGTTTCAATAGATATGACCTCTTTATTTTTTTTGTTATATCAAGTCCAAATACAAAATGATCATATATCATCTGATCTTGTATATATAGGTATAAATACACCAATCTATGGTTATGTTTGAGAAGTCCCATGGATATACAACATTAGAAGGAAGAACATGGTACTAACAATTTACATCCATGGATTAATTCTTAGAGACTCATTTGAATTACAACATAATAGTTTTATATCGATCGAACTATCCAAAATGGATACATGTATGAAATTATGAAGGAAATGAGATCAAAATAAGGATTTATAGTTGTATTAAGGAATTAAATTGGGTAGGTCCAACCTTATTCTATATTTGGAAAATGAAATGATGTGGTGAATGGTGGGGAGATGACAAATTTTGAAAAAAAATTCACCTCAATTGATGATTTTTCAGTACCATTTATGCGATGAATTGGTCTTACATAATGACCATATTTAATCAAGAAAATCATTCACTCCATTATGTAAATCATGGTACCTTCATAGAAAATAATCACATAATGAATAACCATTCATGAAATGAATTTCCCCTATACCAAGAATCAATATTACATTTTCCATAACCATTCAACAACCTCTACTAATTTACCTAAATGAATTCTAACATAATTTTTAAAGTATAAAATGATAGTGTACCTTAATAAAGGGAGGTATAAATAGGTCATATAAAACATTTCCATGTTTATTTTTAAATTGATTCTTCATTTTACCTATCTTAACAGAATCCATTGAATATGGTTTCTTCATGATATGAAATGATACTTGAATGAGATCAATTTAGAATTAAACATTGTGTTGTAGGGAAAGACATATGAAATTCATCAAGAAATGAATTGTCATATTACCAATCAATAGGAATTTTCTGAATGTTGAGTTCAAAAAATATGATCTATGAAGACTTTATTGATCTATATCAAGCACAATAGTATATAATTTTTTTGATGAAGGTGCATTATCATACTTACATTAATACTTGATTACAAAATGATAATATATATTAATGGAAATATACAATTCTCAAAAATTGATATGATATCTATTTAAGGATGAATGTTCTATACACATAATTATGAAAAAATCAAATATTTGAAACAATAGATCTACTGGAACTATCTCTCTACACATCTATATTGGGTATGGTGTTTATTCATAAATCACATTTATCATTTTATAATGTATTTTCATCGACAAAATTTTGTTAAATGATATTGTTTCTAAATAAATATGATTAAAATATGTTTATGAAATAAATTAATTTGAAGAACAAGAATCAATTACTGTATTCATGGTACTAGATTGTATAATTTCGATAACTTTTACGATATCATCATTTTTTCCTCATATGAAGAAGTTATTTCAAATACCCCACCTACTCCCTTTCTTCATGTGGTGTTACTACCCATTCCATTAATTTTATAATATAATAGGTAAATTATTCATATAATTCCTAGAATCCTGGAATATGAATCATTGTATTGGTGGAGGAGCAGCAAATAGAGGTTTATTCCACAATACGGTGTTATCAAGAATCCTTCAATTTCTTATCCAGACTCAATTTTTATGCCCCATATTTACTCATATGTAAATATTCTTGGAACCCAAATCAAATTAAATAGGTGTTTCCTAAAACATCATGTACATATGGGTAGTTACAATTTCATACCCCATGAGATTGTTCAGTAGGGATTCCTTAATTCTCTAGTTTCCTTTTCCCTTATCCAGAAACTCCTGGGAATCCATATTTCTTCTTAACAATATTCACAAATCTAGGAACATTATTTTCTAATAAATATTTATTTATAGATAATGTCTTCCAATGAATGTGTTTTAGGAAGAAATATAATCATCCAATATTTTTTAAATTTATGAGAGAATGAGGACTGTTATGTGAGTCTCCTGGTATTTTCATCATAAGATCTAATAAAAAAATCTTCATTTTGTTTCCATTAAATTAATTCTTGTTTCATATTAGTGTGAAGAGTCAGTGGGATATTTTAGGTCAACAATATCACCTTGACATACTATCACATCATATAAATATTTTCTTTTATATTTTATTTTCAATGATGTTTTTATTTTAGATTTCATCACCTTATACATGATAAAATACTAATACAACATCCCCATGCTCCGAGAAATAAAGGAAATAATATATATATTCCATCAAATTAACAAATTGATTAAAAATAAATCAGTATGAAGGTCCATTAAAGGACATTGGATTTTGTAACATAATAGAATCAATTTTAAGCTTCTCCCTTATTAGTGAATTTGGGAGCTCCGTATTATTCTATTCATTATTCATGACATGATAGTGTTTAGTTAAAATTTCCATCATATTTTGTACTCTAGTTCCTAAATCATTTAGAAAATCACTAAATTTTAAACTGTATAAATTATTATATTAGTTCCTTTTAATTATAAAATTATCCATAATTGAGGAATTTTCTTCATAATGAAAATTATATTATAAAAATAAAATGTTGAAAATTTTTCTCACTAAATAAATAACACAAAAATAATGAGTATATTCTTCTTTAAAAACTCCATATTTTTAATATATGTTATCCATGAATATTTCCAAAATATTTTTTCATTATCCATACATGTTAAAATTATAACAAAATACATTATAATGGTCAATGATGGACATGCGAATTGAAAAAAATACATCCCATGAGTGTTAAACTTGGTGCGTAGGACGGGCCCATTCACTTTGATTGAAATTGATGTCCATGATATACTCGAACAACTATTTTTAGGGTTATTACCCATATATTCAATTTTTAGAAATCCACATCCACTTGTAGTATCTCACTAGATATGAATTTTTGGGGAAACACGATAATCCATACTTTAACAAAAATTTTGAGGTCTTCATAAACATGTCCATAGGGTTTTGGCTTATGTTTTATCAATAAAACTTCCAAAATGACTAAAATATTATCTGATACATACTCATGAAACCCATATTGAACATACATAAATAATAAATTAATTACATGGTAAAATTATTAAATCCCACATACAGTAACATAACCCAATAACCAAAATTATTAATTTATTGGATACTATAAATAAAAAATATTCCAATTATTGTGAACAATTGTCCATAATGAAAATACAATCTTACAAATTACGTGATACATAATACTATTAAAATTATGTGTAAGGGAAAATATAAAAAAGGGTGATCTCAAACACTCAATAATGGTTTCAATAACAAAGGACATACATGTTATATCATAAACATTAAGAAAAACATGACTAAGGAAAAATACATGTCTTAGATAAACATAAATCCATAAGAATTTAACATAATACTAAAATATTAAATTAAGAAATAAATCATTAAATTTTATGCTAGAATCATATAAATAATACATGAATCAGATTATATGTTCCACGGAATATAAGAATGAGATTTCTAGAATATGATATATCGGATTTCATATAATTGTGAACCATGATACTCGACAACCTATTTTCTTATAAATCTATGATCAATGAAAAATTCTATCATAAACACCCATTATTAAACTATCTACTCTATAATAAATTATTATAAAATTACAATCTCATGATATAGATCTTATTATCAAAAGAATTTATAGGGGTCCAATTTCCCACAAATTTTGATGTCCAAAATTTTCTATTCCACAAAATAAAATACTTCCCATTTTAAATAAAGAAAAAACCATGAAAAAATTGGATATATAAAACAAAAAATAGTAATCATTAAAATTTTAAGATAATCCCATGTAAATACAATGTGTTTTGAATAAAAACCAAAATTTGTAAAATAAAATCATGATCTAAATATTCTGATATGGAAAACATGAATAAAAAAAATAAAAGTATGATAAAATAATTATAAAGTATGAAACATGAAATATAACTCTATTTTAGTAATATAATTTTTATGGTAATGAAATAAAATCAATAAAAGTATTTTTTTAATATATTTTTTTATCTCTAATAATAAAAGACATAGTTTTGAGTCACTTTTCAAAAAGTCTCATTTTTATTATAAAAAAATAAAAAATTCTTAAAAATAGAATTTATTTAAAGGATTCATTTCACTAGAAATAAAAATAGAATATAATTTCAAATATAAAATGAAAGAAATGGTCATTTCAGAAAATATATTTTATAAATTAATGCATGGTGTCTGAGTTACCACGTTCTTTAACATTACCCCTTATTTACATAGAAATTCTGTAACCTAATGTATCATAATGAAAAACATATTGATTACATATTTTAGAGAAAATTTCATATAAATTTCAATATATACTACTCATTAATTAAAATTACCTTTATGTAGTATAGATTGGAAATCTACATTCACCAACACGTATTAAAAATCAAGAAAAATTTGAACTCAATTTGTAAATATGGTGTTGATCAACCATTTTTATTAAAGATATCATCAGTTCTTACACAATTATAGTTTTTCAATAGATTTATTATAAATACATATCAATTTTTAAAACCTTTACATTGATTTTCTAGTCATGTTTCATGAAAACACCAATGGTTAAGAAATATTTTTGGGTTGCTTACCGATAATGTGATATTAACTTATAAAAAATTTCACAATTTTATTTGTTTTGAAAATAACCTTATGATTTATATATTATATGTAAATAAATATACACAATATAATCATCTAATATAAACTAAAATAATCCTTTAATTGATGTGAATGGAAATCTACTGCCTCTATTCATAGAGGTTGTAGTACGCACACTGCAAGATTCACATTTTTGTTTTACATGATGGAAACGAGGATGGTGGTTAATGGTTATACCCTAATTATAATAAATAAAAAATATAATAATTTTAATTATTTTATAATTTTAATTTTTTTTAATAGAAAATGAGGATGAATATATGTATATATTAAACTAGAAAAATTGTTAGAGGGTATGAATTTATACCTAATATATTCAATTATCTTCTTCGTTAATGAAATTAAAAATTAGTGTGATGATCATATAAATAAAAAATAAACTCTTTAGGGTGCCTATTATTTTTAAGGAGAGGGTATTCCTTTAATTTTACCTATCGTATGATATTCTTACTTGATAAAAAGTAAGTAGAGGAGTTCCCCATTTATAACTGAAATGGAGTTCTATTTTTTAAAATACTCACACATATTCGATTATATGAAGTCACTCATAGGTTTTGTGGATAAAAAATTGATAAATAATGGAATGTAGAGAACAAGAGAAATTAATGATATCCAATAATTTAGGAGAAACATGTTTTTAAACATGCATGGCCCATTACCACTATGGTTACTCACATATACTATTATGATATTCCTCACGATAACTAGTTTTACCCATTTTATTAAGATAAAATATAATATGTAAATATAATATAATATGTACAAAATGATTCAAAAATTATAAATAATATTTGTTTTATTACATTTTTAATGTTATAAAAATTAAAATAACATACTTCAAGCATAATGTATTATTAAATTTTTTAAATGAATTTACCATAAATTTCATAATGTCAAATATGGTTTTATAAACTAAAATTATCCATATCATATTTATAATTTCTCTTATAATATTCCTATTTAGTATTATAAATGGGTTTTATAAATTTAAAATTGATATTTATATAATAATAATTTTATAGAGACATACTTCTTTTATAGAACAGTATTCTTCACTATTCACCGAAAAATCAAAATTTTAAAAATATATAAATATTCATCATAAGATATTATGGCTGTGATAAATACTATTTTTTAATGAAAAATAAAATTTAAAGCCTAATATTTATAAATACTAATTAAAAAAAATAAAAAAATAGAAAGAAACCCATTTTTTAAAGAAGTCATTTTATGATATATCAACTATTCTTCTACAGTTATAGAAAATAATATATATATATATAATTGAAAAATTACATTCTGAAAAAATAATTTTTACCATAAAATGTGATTCTTTTAGTTTACTCACTGTACTAGTTGAGTTTGGTGATAAAGGTGTATTTTATTTTATTTCTTATATAAATATATTTATATATTTCATAACTATGTAAAATCATTTATCACTACTTATTGTATTTCTTCCACATGATGGTCAATATTGGATATTTTTTCAAAATTTTATGTGGATTTAGCCATCAATCGTAGTGTTCAATTTAGTTGAAATTAATTGATCATTAATGCCAGATTGGTCAATGTATATAAAGGAGGGAGGAGAGGAGGATACCTTTTAAATGTGATTGGAGTGACACATATTTATGTTCTAATATTATGATTATATTAGATATATTTATCCTAAAAATGTTGTACTATAAAGAAGTATTTGAAATATATAATTTATATTAGTCAAAATACACTAGTCCAATTAAATAAAAAAGAATTATGGATATCGTAAATGTTATCTCTTAGTTTTAGTCACCTCATAAAAACTTTTAATATTTATGTTGGTGGAGAAGTTTTACCATAGAAAATATTTTTAATGAAAAATATGACTTCAAATAATTACCAAACATTAACCTCATTGTTATAAATTTGAAATCAATATTAGAATACTTTATTAATAGAATGGGAAATAATTTTATTTTAAACAAACATACAGACAAAAATTAAAACAGAATCTAAAAAATTCATTTATAAGAATAAATTATATTTTATACCAAAATCAAGTATAATTATTATTACCATTTAATTAATTGGATTATTTTAAATAAAAGGACACATATTTTAATTTTATACCAACTAAAAATGAAATATAACCATGTAAATAATCTACTAAATGATAGGAATGAGAATAGTTTTTATTTGAGTAAAAAATTATTTATATTTATAATGCAGAGAAAATTATTCATATAATGTATCAAATACACATTTATTATTAGAAAAAGATTTCACAAACTGGTAGGTTATTATAATTTCATGTTAATGTAATAAATGTGATTTTTTTTAAAACATGCCATTTTTTAATATTCAAATATAATTAAAATATTTATAAAAAAATCCAACAAATTATCATCAAATTATTTTCATATGATCGTTTAAATAGTGATTTAAATTTTATCAAATACTAGTTTAGAATATGGAATAAAATAATAAAAATATCAACACAGAAAATTGAACAGTATCCACATTATAACAACATATTTTTAATGTATAAAATGAATTCAAACACATTCTTTATTTAGTATCCATCCTTATTTGAACATTAATTATTTTTTCTAAAATTTGATATATACAGTTCATTAAATTTTTATATCCATAATTATTATGTTAATTTACATTTGTGTATATATTGTCCACATAGATCAATTTTCTAAATAGTATCACTATTAATATGATTTTTTATTTAAAAAATTAATTTATATTTATATAGAATCAAAAATTTAATTTTTTTAGATAAATTATTATATATTTTTTTGATAATGTTTATACACATGTTCTTACACTCTAATACAATTTTTTTTAATGGTCATATTTAAACAATTATATTTCTATAGTATTATAAATTTAGTTTAAGATATGTATTATTTGTTGTACTCAAAATCAAACATGGTATTCAATTAAAAAAAATACAATATGGGATGTTATTATAGGCCCCCTCTATAGAATCCATATGATCACAACTTCTTCATTACTAATGGTTCCTTTATGATACGAGGGCATGAATCCCCACCTAAGAAAAAAACCAGGTGAAAGATATGAACTTGTACTTGGATTCCATTCAAAACCCATCCATGAAGCACCACACTATTGATATATAATTCTAATATAACATTTAGAATAATAAATATATCATAATAAAAAAACATCATACTATGTCACTAATATGCTACCCTATGTGAGATACCTAAGCCCTCTAAACCTATCATCATTCAATATATCGTGAATGAAATGATCATAAAACAAGGTCCACATGTCCCTTTATGATAGAAAAATATATTTTTCCACAAGGACCTAAGAACCACTAAATTTAATAGGTGGGTTTCATAACATATAATCCATTCACATTACCCTCCTATCATGGGGTGTCTCTAAATGATGAAAAGTCATCTAAAAATAATCTACACTATGATCAGTATCTCGAGGGCCACTCTCCCCCATATAAATAGTCAATGATACATCTTGATTTCTCAAATGAGGTTATAAATATATGGTGAAGCTCAATTAGTGAATCTCTCTCCATGGATTTCATAACATAAAATAATGTTTTTTAATTTTGATCATGTATAGTTTTACTTAGAATTATAGGGGTTATGGACAAGCAGATAGATGGGAATTCTCATATCCACCATAATAGAATTATTCTAGTGTTTTTCATGGCATAAAAATTATTCAATTAAAATAACCTTTAATATAAAATATTTCTATCATATTTCTTGATATCATAGTCTAGAGAAAGTAGAAACATATATGGAGGATGTCTAGACTAGATATATTCACAAAATTTTAATATTTTATAATCTATTAACTCTCTATAAACTATTATAACCTTTCATAGTTCCACCATAAAACAGTCATTGTAATTATATTATTTAATTTCATTTCCAAATATTTCATTTTAAAAATAATCTGACAACCATATCATTTATAAATGAAATTTAAAGAACATGTTAGATTGGAATATACATTGTAAGGTTCCATTGGATTATTATTTATATGATGGGATTTATAAAAATAAAAATTATTCATTATTAATAATAATTAAACCAAATTTAGAAAAAAAAGATAATATGATACAATAAAGTTATTTTGGAAGGCATTGTATATGTTATTTCTTAAACAATATTTAACTCAACCACTTATCCTGAAAAAAGTGACCAAAGTAATGGAATAAAAAATAATGGAATGTGGATACTATGTTTTTAAGATAATGCATGAACACACACTCTTTGACTCCTATATATGAGAAAAATTATCTTAAATAATAAATCCCAAATCAATGTACATCATATTATGTAATGAAACTCAATAGTAAGATTAAAAAAAGTGATAAAAAATGAAATCCACGTTGACCTAGACAATCCTCAAACATGAGTTACAAATAGCCTAGTAAAATACCAATTCCAATCTCTAAGAAAAATATTTAACCCTTACCTACCATGAATGAATATTGAAAAAAATATAATCAAATATATATTAATACTATGTGACATCCTAGTTGATTTCACTCAATATTTACCAAATCAACAAATCAGACGACCCATTTAGTACTACCCATACGCTCTATAATTTTTACTATATGTGGGGCGAAACAATGTTATAGGGAAACTATGAACCTGGGATCAAATAAATAAAATAATAATTATTTTAAATAAGATAATAGTAAATGAATAAATAATAATAAACAATTCCATATCAAAAAACAAAAAATCCGCATTAAATTACGCATGTCCTATAAAAATTAATATTAAATATATAATACAAGAAATATTGACATGAATTTTGAATCCCATTCTTAGATCATAAAACTTGGTATCCAAAATAAATAGAAAAAAATATGGACAAATACTTGAATATTAGTCTTGGTTAATGGCCAAATCTCACCCCTCAATATATCTTCCAAGCAATCCAGACCATATTATAATCACTAAGAAACAACACTTTCCTTCTCCTCTAAATGAAAATATTGATGAGGTTCTTGTGACGAATCAATTACGGTGTAATTATTACATAATAGGACCCCATAAACTCTATACCAAAAAGTTTGAGTAATGTGATTTATAATTTACTTTAATAAACAAATAACATTTTAAATAGGTAACCACCATTAATCCTATGATTTTAAGAGGAAATGTGATAATTAAAATAAATAAATTATCCTATTTCAGTTGTCTCTAAATAAGATACATCACCACAATAGGGGAACAATGATCTATTACATATCTATTTTCTAAAATATGATTACCGAAGGGGAGACACCCAACTAGGGAACCTATAAAATAATTTCATTACCTTGGTGGTTTCACCCCATCATACATCCTTTAATAATAAAATTAATACTATATATTACACAATACACCCTTTTAGATATGTCATTCATAGTTCAATCATATTAGACATTATATTCTCCACCAAATTATTTCTTAAAAGGTTATAAGGTTTTGATATTTTACAGCATTAGTTTTCTTAGGAAAAAATATATTTTAACAAAATCCATTTATTTCCTTCAAAATATCAATTTCAAAAAAAACATGGAATACCTATATTGGTACTCATTAGTATTGGATTTATACAGTTAAATGATGAACCCATGATAAGATACTGAAATTTTTTTAATATATTAGAAATAGAAAAAAATTAATTTTTGTGAAAAATTAAAATCACATCAGTATGACCACACATCTTTTTCACATTGAAATTAATGGAGACATTAAGGATTTTATACGAATCAAGAAATGTACCATAACATCAGACTCCTCATTGTATTTTTTTAGCTAATATGATTTCCAAAAAAATAAAATTAATAATTATTTAACAATACATATATTTTAAACACACATTATTATCTAATATAAGGCCAATATTTCTCATGATAAAATGAGAATGAATAAATAAAAAAATCTATTTACTTATATATATCACTAATAAAAAACTACATGTGAATCTGCTGAAGAATTATTGTGATCTCACTTGGTGATGAAAATAAAATTAAAGGATAACTATTATAGTTTATTTTATGACAATCTGCTCAATCTCACATTAATTTCAATTTTTATGGATTTCAAAACTCAAATTAATATTTCAATTTTTTAGGAAAAATATATTGAGAACCCAATATATTAAATTTTTAGTGAAGTCTAAACCATTAATCATTTCCTTCCAACATGAAAGAACTTGTGGAAAATGATAACTGTTTTATTAATATAAAAATTTCTATACCTATCCCATCATATATAATATATTTTACATTTATAGAACAATATAAATAATATTATTTTATATACAATCTTTTATATTATACAAATATAATGTTAACAAATTATTCAGAAAATAGAGTTTTATCATTTGGTGGTAATTGTTTTCATAACATAATTTAATAATTAAGGTTTATTATTTTCTAAAAATCCATTATGTTATAAATTTTTCACATTAGTAATATATTTTATCATAAATAAGGTATTCACTTGGATGAAAATCCTTATATAACCTATCATTATAATGGGAAATATTTTTCTATCCATATATAATATATTAATTTCCATTAATATATATATGCTACTATAATTTAATATGTATGTATTAAGATATAAATATTATATAATTATTATTTTAAGACTATAAAAATAATAAAAAAACACTCCCATATCTCCTTTTTTAATCTCATATCCTATTGGATCCAACCAAATATCTAGCAACCAAAATGAGAATTAAAATTAAATCCCATTCTTAACTCTTTACCATGACTTATTACCCAATAAAATCCTACACTCAAACACCTCCCACAAGTCATATTACCAATGAAAAATCAAATATAAGAACAAATGTCTTATTACTAGATTAACTACCATATATAATTTCCAAAAAACATAAAATAAATCTTTTTACGATAAAATTTAAACAAATTTGAAAATTATTATACTAAGTACATATATCAATAATTTTTTTGGTATTTCAGGGTGGATCATTATCCCAGATGATGTGTCATAGTGGTTTTGAAATATGGTGGATTGAGTTCCACATGAAGTTGTTCAAAACATGATTTCATTTATGTTTATAATTTAAATGTTATTTTTAGTTATTTATATTCATGATTTGTATACTGTGAAATATTTTTTATATTATTTTATTTCATTTTACATATTTTATTTATATTTATCTCATTCATAAAATATGGTACATAATGGATAAATTAATGTTATATTATTTTTATTATTTAATTTATCTCCTATACCAGAATAAGGTGATTGTAACTGTTAGTAATGTATGTGGGATTATATATTTAGTATAATTGTTTAATATCTGGGAAAATTATTTATAGTTATTTCGTATCAATTACTCATAAATATATATTCTATATTATTTTGAGAAACATTTCCATGAATTGAAAATTAAAACATTTGAAAAATAATAATTTACATGGTTTTAAAAAAGTGGTATAAAAATAGAAAATGAATGAATTTTGTATTGATTAATAATTATTTTTGTAATGAATTATTATATAAATTAAATGATTCAATCTGTTCACTACAAAGACTGAGGATTATGAACCCTTCTTTTTGGTTTTCACATTTCATCAGTTTAATTTAAAAATAATCATTTCCATTGTATTTATAATTAATAAGTCAATTAAAATCAATACAATAATCTACTATAATTGTTTCTATTCAGCTCTATGTTCTTGATTTGATTATAGTTTTCAATTAAGTTTCTGTTCCTTATCTTTAAAATAATACCAAATTGAAGATATCATATGGATTATAGTTTCACTTCTCCTATCATCCTGAAATATTAATTCCTTATATATATATAAACATTATTTATATGACCACAAAAATATATATCCTCTTAAAAAATATATGATGTTTGGTTTAGGGTCACCACAAGATAGGGATTTAATAATTTCTATAAGAATTGAATCAAATATCCAAAAAAAATATTAATTTCATTATTTGAAAATAAATTATATTATTTATGCTGAAATATAATAAACAACAAGGAATTGTTTTTAATATGACATATTCAATATCTGGTAACAATTTATCTTAAACCAATTAGATATATAACTCAGTTACTTGTGAAATTTTTTTCTTTAACTATTATGAAATTCATAAAATAAATTAACTATGTGTGTTTTATTTAACTATTTAATTATTTTTAAAATTTTGATAAAATACCCTAACTATACCATAATATAATAAGTTTATTCAATAGACCAAATATACTCCCTTCATTAAAAATAAAAAATAAAAAATAACACTTTTTAATTACGTTTTTTCCAGAGTGTTACACAATGAAAAAATTAGCCTTTATAAGTCTAGCTATTCAAAATTATAACACCCCAAAATATCATTATATCATTATAACGTCATTCAATGGTACACACCATGATAATTTAGATTAACATAATGGGTTTATTTTGTAAAGACCCAAAGTTTTTCAATGGAAAATTCCCTTCTTATATTTATGTCATAAAAACACAAAATAATGAACTACTAAGTGATAAGTGACCTTTAAACATAATTTTTTCACCCCTATGTTTGGAATTTTTAAAAATCCGACATACACGGTTGTGTTCAAGATAGTTTTTAGAGTCTAATGAAACAAAATTAATTTTTTGGAAAATAGTAACCTACCCTTATGAATAGTAACCTACCCTTATGAATAGTAATATGACCCTTATGAGTAGTAAATAAGGGTAACATTACCTATGAATAATAAAATAAAATTTTGACAACTTAGAAAGTGATAATTTGACCTTAGTAAACGTTTTTGGTATTTTATAAGTCACAAATAATTAATTATAATTAATTAATTAATTTAAAAGAATATTTATTCCCCTGAAATGTATTCATAAATTATTGAATCAATGTATAATAGTTTTTAGATAATTTTATAAGACCCTACGTAATTTTTGAATGAACTGCAAAATCAGCTTTAATTTTAAAAACTGTTTTTTTAAGTAAATTATGCTTATAATTAAATATTAAATTAATAATATGTAGAAAATTATTTTTGAAAAATGGAAATCATTTTTCGTTTCTAAACGTCAAAAATGGTATGGGTTAATTTTTGGCTTTATTCTGAAATACTTCAATTTTCGGGTGAATAGTAAAACAAATACAGTTTTTCGCATAATCTATGTACACTAAATTGCATCATTAATGATGTAATGATGAAATAAACATTATAGAACTTTAGTTTCGGCAAATACCTATTAAATTTCATAAATTATTCCTTGAAATACAATAAATCCAATTCTCAAACCTAAAAAGAACTTTCCAAAGCCTAAAGTCAAAAGGTGATTTCTTAAAGTGTCTTTTTCTCTTTCTTTCTCTTTCCTTTTAATAAATTAAAGAATTCGAATTATAAAAAATAGTTAAAGCATAAAACGAATTATATTATATTGATATATGATTTAGGATGTCAAAAAACTACTATTACAAGTCTAACTCTTGATATATTATTTTATTTAATATTTTATGCAAAAAACACCTCCCTCCTCATGTATAAATAATCCCTCCCCCTCCTCTTGCCAAACCACACCTCTCAAGCTTCAATAATAGTCTAATCTCTTCCCAATAATCTTCCCTAGCCTCTCCTCTACGTCCAAGAGCTCCTGGTCTCATCAAAAGACCAAGTTTAGGCCCTTAAGGAGGTTCTCAAGAGGAGGATCCAAAAGGTGATTTCTCTCCCTCTTCTCCTTTAATTTCCTTTCAAGTTCAAGTTCCTTTATTGATATCTCCCTACCTATCTTCATCAAAATTGTCTTGTAACTCCAGTATTATACATATACTGTAATTGTATGATTCTAATGGTATATTATATCACCCCACACCCTTTCCCCCTTCCTTTTATTTTATTAAAGAGAACGTTGTTCATGTGGTGATAATTTATCACCTTCAAAAATGACATGTTCTCTTCTTCCATTTATACCTTCAATATGGTAATGAAAGCATTTTTATGGTTGAACCAGAATATTTTATATGTATTATGTTCTATTTTAAGTTCTGGAAATAACCTATGGCCATATTACTAAGTAAAAAGTTAAAATGAGTTCGTTGTGATCCAAAAGCCGCTCAAATTAACCCAAATTATCTTCATTTAATTCTTATCTAATGATTTGTCCACATGGATATAATATAACTCATTATAAAATCATTCAAGATTCTGTAATATCATTAATTACATGTAATATCAGTTCTGGATGTTTACCCATGATCTACCCAAACATTAATTTAAGAATTCAAGTGGACCGTTCAAGAAAACCATAAAAATGAACATCCCCGAAAAATGTTGTTAAACTCTATAAGTCATCCAAAGGAACATAATATGAAATAATGAAACCATAATTAACCCCATTAATGTATAAAATGTTCTGGAATTTCTAATTAATGAATATAATTTCATTATACATGACATTAAAGGGAAAGAGGCATTTGAGTACAAGGTATGGGGAAATCTCGAACCCAATTTTCTTCCTTCAGGTTCTCCCTCTTTCATTACATTTTGATATGGTTTCTCCTCAAAGATCATTTTTTCATCATTTCATTTACGTTTATGGGATATACATGTTTGTCACCAGTTTTTATGTCCATCAAAATGTTTTCCAAAAGAACTCTTCTTTCAAGATCTCACCTTTTACCTCTCATTCAAGGTTGATGGTTCTTGTATCAAATATGTTGTTCCCTATTTCTTTTGGGAACCCAAAGATTATGAATGTGTTATTATGAGATGAAACCCATTCCTTTCCATGGGTTATTTATGTACATGTTTTATATGTGTTCTATGTGGCAATCATGATAATGATAATGTTATGATGTGACAGGTGCGCTCAGAATTATATAGCACAATAAGAATGTTTAAATGTGACGGGTGCGCCCAGAATAATACAACGCTCCAATGAATTGGGTAAAGTGATGAATCTCATGAGTAAATGTAAAATGATGTGTGAACATGATGCTAGCTTTGTTCACAAGTATGTGTGGTAGTTAACCACTAAGACATGATGTTTTATTTTCTATGTATTTCCACATTTGAAGTTTATTATTTATGCTCCTCTCATGTTCATGATTATTTGCCTATGTCATGACTATTCTAACCCCATGATATATTGTTCTTATCTATCCTCTTAATGGGGTTCTAGCTCACCCCTTTTGATTTATATCCTCAGGTGGCTACATGTACTAAGGAGAGGACAAGTTCCACTAAGAAGCTAGTAAAGAATAAGTTAAATAAATGTTTATGGTTGATATTGTATTTGTCATGCATGGTCCTAGTTTTCCCAAGACCCTAAACCTATGGATCCTCTATGTGTAATACTATTATGTTGTTTATATTTGAAATGATGTAATAGTAATGAAAGGAAAGTCCGGGTTTCCACTGTTGGTATCAATGGAAAGGTTTAGTTAATTTGGCAATTAGGATTAGTAAACCCTAGAGAAAACCTCTAGCATAAGAATAAGTAAAAATATGTACACAAGTATATTTACCTAGGGATCCCATATGTTATGTTTTTCGTATAATTGTTTAAACGAATAAGTTATTCATGACTTGTTTACTTATGTTTTTTTCTATCCTTTTCTATTTTAGAAAATGGTGGGAACCAGGAGAAATCAGGCCAACAACTCTTGCGAGGGCCAATGCAACGATTTCCCGAACAACATCCCCAATGATTTTGGAGGTGGAGTTCAAAACGTTATGGAGATGCATACCCAATTATCTCGGGTTATGAATAATAACCATAATAATGAGGAACGTCCTCCCTCACCAAAGAGGGAGAAACTAACTATCTAATGTTTTATGCGGCAACAACCACCAACGTTTTGTGGATCTTCTGATCCACTAGTTGCGGAACAGTGGGTCAACTCCCTGGAGAAGATCTTTTCTGTTCTTCACTGTTCCAAGACAGAGAAGGTGACTCTAGCCGTTTATCATCTAGATGGAGACGTTGATCAATGGTGGGCTTTGATTAAGAACACCAAGACAAGGGAGGAAATTGAAGATATGGAATGGGAAGACTTTAAGATAATGTTTCTTAATAAGTACTTACCACGAACTCTTTGAATGAAGATGGAGAGAGAATTCATAGAGATCAAGAATAAATAAGGAGAATCTGTCACAACCTATGAAAGAAATTTCACAAGGCTCGCATGGTATTCTTCGGGTTTTGTTATCAACAATGATAAAAAAATCGATAGATTCTTTAGTGGATTATAACCACATCATCGAAAGGATCTTGCAATTCGAGACTTTGGGAGTTATGAAGAAGTTGTTCGGTGTGCTCTCAAAGTGGAGATAGAGTTTGGAGAATGGTCCCATGGCTATGGTGATAAGAAAAGAAAGATGATGTTTCAAGCTGGTGGATCTAGTGGCAAAGGTGGGAAGAAAAATCGACCCACATACCAATAATGTGGGAAGTTTCACCATGGGAACTGCCTCAAAGGTACGACAAAATGCTTTAAATGTGGGAAATAATGACACCAAGCTCACGAGTGTCAAAAAGACATGAAAAGGAAGGATAATGTAGCTGATGAAAGGATAGAACCACTCGTGGTTCAATGCTACAACTGTAGGGAGCTAGGGCACTATTCAAACCAGTGCACTAAACCTCGAGCTCTCAAGGGTAATAAGCGCCAACAACCACCAAAGACAAAGGAATAGTGGAAGGCTTATGACATCACTACCGCGGAGGTGGAACATGATAATGAAGTCGTACAAGGTACACTTCCTATTCACTCAAGAATGGAAAAAGTATTATTTGATTCTGGTTCTACGCATTCCTTTATATCTTGCAAGTTTTCTAGAACTATATAATCGAAACCTCGAAACCTTGAAGTAGAGATATCTGTAAAAACACCAAGTGGAGAAATCATTGAAACCCATGTGTTTGACTCTTCTCCTGTTGATGTATGTGTGAAGACTCTTCCAGCAAATCTCGTAATACTTCCCTTGGTGGAATTCGACGCTATAATGGGAATGTATTGGCTCTCATTATATAGAGCACATATCAACTATCCGAAAAAGGAAATATATTTTCATATTCCAAACCATCCCATGCTCCTCTAGAAATGCAATGAAGATCATGATTATCGTTTTAAAAATCCTTCAATGGTGTGGGTGTTGATTCCCTATGAAGAAGCATACCTCGCCCAAATGGTTGAGTCGAATGAAAGTGCCAACCTTGAGGAAATGCCCATCGTGAGGGAATATAGTGATGTATTTCCTGAAGAGTTACCCGGAATTCCCCCAGATCGTGAGGTAGAGTTCTCAATTGAACTCATACCTGGAGCTAATCCTATCTTGAAGTGCCCCTATAGGATGGCTCCTATCGAACTGGAAGAGTTAAAGAAACAGCTGCAAGAGCATCTGGACAAAGGGTTCATACGCCCTAGTGCATCACCTTGGGGTGCGCTTGTGCTCTTTGTGAAGAAGAAGGATGGAACCATGCGGTTGTGTATCGATTATCGCGAACTCAACAAGACCACCATAAAGAACATGTATCCTCTCCCAAGGATAGATGACTTGTTCGACCCATTAAGAGGAGCTAAATAATTCTCAAAGGTGGATCTTCGTTCTGGATATCATCAAGTAAAGGTGAAGAAGGAAGATATTCAGAAGACTGCCTTCCGTTCAAGGTATGGGCACTATGAGTTTTTGGTGATGCCCTTTGGACTTACTAATGCCCCTGTAATCTTCATGGATTTGATGAATAGAGTCTTTAGACATTACCTCGACAAATTTGTGGTAGTGTTTATCGATGATATTCTCATCTACTCCAAGAGTAAGGAGGAACATGAAGAACATCTAAAACTTGTGTTGGCGCCATTGAGAAAGGATAAGTTATACACCATGTTCAGTAAGTGTGACTTTTGGATGAATCAAGTCACGTTCTTGGGACATGTGATCACAAGCAAGGGAATTTCTGTGGACCCTTCAATGACAAAGGCAATTTAAGAATGGCCCAGGCCCTCTAGTGTCACAGAAATTCGTAGTTTTCCTGGATTAGCTGGGTACTACTGACGTTTTGTGAGAAACATCTCACGATTGTCAAGCCCTCTAACTATGTTAACAAGGAAAGGGGTAAAGTATGTATGGACGAAAGAATGTGAGGGAAGCTTCAAGGAGAGAAAGAGAATGTTGATCACTGCACCTGTACTCACACTACCGAAAATTGGAGAAGGATTTGTGATATACAGTGATGCATCAGAGAAAGGCTTGGGTTGTGTACTCATGAAAAATGATAATGTGATAGCCTACGCCTCACGACAGTTGAAGTTCCATGAGCAGAACTACCCGACGCATGATCTAGATCTGGCAGCCATGATTTTTTGCCTTGAAAATCTGGTGGCACTACCTTTATGGCGAAAATTGTGACATATACACCGACCAAAATATCCTAAAGTATATATTCACACAAAAGGAGCTCAACATGCGTCAAAGGAGATGGGTAGAGCTAATCAAGGATTACGATTGCTCTTTTCACTATCATCCTGGGAAGGCGAACAAGGTAGCTGATTATCTAAGTAGAAAAGAACCCGCTACTCTATCCATGTTGTGGATTGAGAAGGAACCTATCTTCATGGATATGCAAAGGATGGATTTGGTAATCGTAAGGGAAGGGGATACATCCAACCTTGCCAAAATTATTGCGCAACCATCCATCCAAGAGAAGATTAAGGAAGCACAAAGGGATGATGTGGAGATAAAAAAGAGGGTGAATGCAGTAATGGAAGGGAAGCTGCAAGAGTTCCATATCGACGATGATGGTGTGATTCGGTTTGGAACGTGGCTTTGTGTGGCTTCATCACCCAGGATAAAGAAGGAGCTATTGGATAATGCACATAGCTCAACTTTCTCTATCCATCCTGGAAGTACCAAGAGGTATTGTGATCTCCAAGAACACTTCTGGTGGGATAATATGATGAAGGAGATTGCAGAATATATATCAAGGTGCTTGGTATGTCAGCAAGTTAAAGCTGATCGGCATAAGTCTAAAGGTATGATGCATCCATTTCCTATGCCCATGTGGAAATGGGAAAATGTTACGATGGAATTTGTCACGGGTCTCCCAAAAACATCAAAGGTAAATAATGCGATATGGGTTTTGGTTGATCGACTCACCAGGACTACCCATTTTATCTCTATTCAGGAATACCTCTCACTTGAACAACTTGCAAGGATATATGTGAAGGATGTGGTGAGATTGCACGGTGTTCCACTCTCTATTTTCTCTGACCGTGATCCAAGGTTCACATCTAAATTCTGGAGGAGCCATCAACGTTCTTTGAGTACTGAATTAAATTTCAGCACGACCTATCACCCCCAAACTGATGGCCAGTCTGAAAGGACTATTCGACACTTGAAGATATGCTAAGAACCTTCTCTATTGAATTCAATGGTGGTTGGGATCAGCATCTCCCATTGGTTGAGTTCTCATACAAAAATAGTTTCCACTCGAGTATTCAGATGGCTCCATAAGAAGCTCTTTATGGGAAGCGATGTAGAACCCCTACCTGTTGGGATGAAGTTGGAGAACGAAAGCTACTTGGTTTCGATCTTGTTCAAGACATGATAGAGAAGGTTCAAGTCATCCAGAAACACATCAAAGCTTCTCAAAGTCGGCAAAAGAGCTATGCTAACAACCATCGAAGGGACTTAGAGTTCGGTGTTGGAGATAAAGTCTTCCTTCTAATATGTCCATGGAAGAGAGTCATGAGATTTGGGAAGAAAGGGAAGCTAAGCCCAAGGTACATTGGCCCCTTTGAGATCCTTGATCGTATAAGAGCTGTGACCTATCGTCTGGCACTTCCACAGAATATGGCTCCAGTTCATGATGTGTTTCACGTATCACTACTGAGGAAGTACATTCCAGACCCCTCACATGTACTAAACTCAGAGGTGGTACAGTTTGAAGATGATCTATCCTATGAGGAGAAGCTGGTAAAAATTTTGGACCGAAGTGATAAGGTTATACACAACAAGACAACCCACTTTTTCAAAGTGTTGTGGAGGAATCAAAAGTTTGAGGAAGCAACATGGGAAACGGAAGAGGAAATGAATGAGAAGTACCCTAACATGTTTGTGTAAAGTGAAATTTTGAGAGTGAAATTTATTAAGGGGGAAGAATGTACCAACCCAAACATTTTCAATGGAAAATTCCCTTCTTATATTTATGTCATAAAAACACAAAATAATGAACTACTAAGTGATAAGTGACCTTTAAACATAATTTTGTCACCCCTATGTTTCGAATTTTAAAAATTTAACTTACACGGTTGTGTTCAAGATAGTTTTTAGAGTATAATGAAACAAAAATAATTTTTTGGTGAATAGTAACCTACCCTTATAACTAGTAACCTAACCTTATGAATAGTAATATGACCCTTATGAGTAGTAAATAAGAGTAACATTACCTATGAATAATAAAATATAATGTAGACAACTTAGAAAGTGACAATTTGACCTTAGTAAACATTTTTGGTATTTTATAAGTCATAAATAATTAATTATAATTAATTAATTAATTTAAAAGAATATTTATTCCCCTGAAATGTATTCATAAATTATTTAATCAATGTCTAATAGTTTTTAGATAATTTTATAAGACCCTACGTAATTTTTGAAAGAACTGTAAAATCAGTTTTAATTTTATAAACTGTTTTTTAAGTAAATTATGATTTTAATTAAATATTAAATTAATAATATTTAGAATTTTTTTTTAAAAAAATGGACATAATTTTTGGATTCTACACGTCGAAAAATATAGGGCTAAAGTTTTGGGGTTATTCTGAAATACTTCAATTTTTGGGTGAATAGAAAAAAATACAGTTTTTCCCATAATCGGTGTACACTAAATTGCATCATTAATGATGTAATGATGAAATAAACATTCTAGAACTTTAGTTTCGGCCAAAACCTATTAAATTTCATAAATTATTCCTTGAAATACAATAAATACAATTCTCAAACCAAAAAAGAACTTTCCAAAGCTTAATGTCAAAAGGTGATTTCTTAAAATGTCTTTTTCTCTTTCTTTCTCTTTCCTTTTAATAAATTAATGAATTCGAATTATAAAGAAACTTTAAAGCATAAAACGAGTTATATTATATTGATATATGATTTAGGATTTTAAAAAATTACTATTACAAGTCTAACTCTTGATATATTATTTTATTTAATATTTTATGCCAAAAACACCTCCCTCCTCATGTATAAATAAGCCCTCCCCCTCCTCTTGCCAAACCACAACTCACAAGCTTCGAGCATTGTCTAAGCTCTTCCCAATCATCTTACCTAGCCTCTGCTCCATGTCCATGAGCTCCTGGTCTCATCAAAAGACCAAGCATAGGCCCTTAAGGAGGTTCTCAAGAGGAGGATCCAAAAGGTGATTTCTCTCCCTCTTCTCCATTAATTTCCTTTCAAGTTCAAGTTCCTTTCTTGATCTCTCCCTACCTATCTTCATAAAAATTGTTTTGTAACTCCATTATTATACATATAATGTAATATTATGATTATAATGGTATATTATATCACCCCACACCCTTTCCCTCTTCCTTTTATTTTATTAAAGAGAGTGTTGTTCATGTGGTGATAATTTATCACCTTCAAAAACGACATGTTCTCTTCTTCCATTTATAGCTTCAATCTGGACATGAAACCATTTTTATGGTTGAAACAGAATATTTTATATGTATTATGTTCTATTTTAAGTTCTGGAAATAACCTATGGCCATATTACTAAGTGAAAATTTAAAATGAGTTCGTTGTGATCCAAAAGCCGCTCAAATTAACACAAATAATCTTCATTTAATTCTTATCTAATGATTCGTCCACATGGATCTAATATAACTCATTATAAAATCATTGAATATTCTGTAACATCATTAATTAAATGTAATATCAGTTCTATATGTTTACCCATGATCTACCCAAACATAAATTTAAGAATACAAGTGGACCGTTCAAGAAAACCAAAAAAACAAACATCCCCGAACACTGTTTTTAAACTCTATAAGTCATCCAAAGGAACATAATATGAAATAATGAAACCATAATTAACCCTATTAATGTATAAAAGGTTCTGGAATTTCTAATTAATGAATATAATGTCATTATACAGGACATTAAAGAGAAGGAGGCATTCGAGTACATGGTAAGTGGAAATCTAGAACCCAATTTTCATCCTTCGGGTTCTCCCTCTTTAACTCCATTTTGATATGGTTACTCCTCAAAGATCATTTGGTCATAATTTCCTTTACTTTTATGGGATATAAATGTTTTCTACTGGTTTTTATGCCCATCCAAATGTTTTCCAAAATAACTCTTCTTTCAAGATCTCACCTTTTACCTCTCATTCAAGGTTGATGGTTCTTATATCAAGTATGTTGTTCCCTCTTTCTTTTGGGAACCCAAAGATTATGAATGTGTTATTATGAGATGAAACCCAATCCTTTCCATGGGTTATTTATGTACATGTTTTATATGTGTTCTACGTGGTGATCATGATAATGATAATGTTATGATGTGACAGGTGCACCCAAAATTATATAGCGCGATATGAATGTTTAAATGTGACGGGTGCGCCCGGAATTATACAGTGCTCCGATGCATTGGGTAAAGTGATGAATCTCATGAGTAAATGTGAAATGATGTGTGAACATGATGCTAGATTTGTTCACAAGTATGTGTGGTAGTTAACCACTAAGAAATGATGTTTCATTTTCTATGCATTGCCACATTTCAAGTCTATTATTTATGCTCCTCTCATGTTCATGATTCATTGCCTATGTCATGACTATGCTCACCCCATGATATATTGTTCTTATCTATCCTCTTATTGGGATTCTAGCTCACCCCTTTTTATGTATATCCTCAGGTGGCTACATGTGCTAAGGAGAGGACAAGTGCCACTAAGAAGCTAGTAAAGAAGAAGTTAAATAAATGTTTATGGTTGATGTTGTATTTTTCAAGCACGGTCCTAGTTTTCCCAAGACACTAAACCTATAGATCCTCTATGTGTAATAAAATTATGTTGTTTATCTTTGAAATGATGTAATAGTAATGAATGACAATTCCGGGTTGCTATATATTTTTTTCAATTATGGTTTGAATAACGTGGCGATTTTTTTGCAGATAATTCGTTTGATTCTCATGTTATATAATTTCTTATTCATTATTATCATAATATAAAATAAAATAAATATAAACAAAAAATATAATAAATTGATATTTATATTAATTAAATTATTTATATTTATAAATAATAAATCTAGAATGTTTTTAATGACATATATTTGACGATATGAATTCTTTTATATTTAATTTTTTCTGATTTCATTTCTATAATATTAAAAATTTATTTTCCACCTGATAATATACCCACCCCCTTTCATTTATCTTACAATATAATATTCCCCATTAATTATAAAATTCTCCCCCAAGACATGACTATGAAATCTCACATATCGTTCTCTACATATGAGAATTGTTGCATATGGAATTATCTTTTAAATATAACCATATATAAAAAACTATGTCATGAATTAATAAATTTATTGTTGTGGGGAGATCTAAAGAATAATTAAGCTAATAAAGACAGTTAAACATCAATATTATACTAATACATTGAATGTAGTTGTTCATAGTGTTTTTCTATGAAATTTTTTTCAATTTTTAATATGTCATGTTGAAATCAATATTGGATTGATTTCATTTTACATTTTTATTTTCCATGTTTCAATAAAATCGAATATGATCACCAGAATATAGTGCTAAAAATCCAATAATTATATTTATGACATGATACCTAGAACCATACCCCTATATTATAAATAAAAACCAAAAAAATAAAAGGAAATATATGATAACATTTATACTTAATGAAATTTTTTTTAAATGACATTTATGTAAAATAAATTATTATATATCAATACCAATTACTTTAAGTAATAATTTTTCCCACTAACAACCATGTTTTCTTATTTCAAAATAATACTTTTACATCTCACATAAAATTATCCACAAATAAAACCTCTCTAGAAACATGTAATTTGTTATCAGTAATCATAACATATCGAGACAGAAACAAAATAAGTGTGAAATAAAATACACAATATGGGCCGATTGAAGAAAAAACAATTAAATTCCATTAGTGAGAATAATATGACCAGAATAGTATGATGACATAATCAATGTACATGATCCTGATATTATGAAATTCATACACAGCAGTACATAGATCATCAACCATGAAACATCATTTAAAAATTCACCAAATAAGGTGTCATTAGAATCAATAATCCTATCTAATTTGATTTCATTCATGGTAGAGGAGTCACTAAAAGCCCTAGCATCCTGAAAAAAAAATGTTCTGGTGTATTAGATCATAATATTTATAAATCCCTTATATAATCCTTAAAAATTGTAATTACCATATACTCGATTTAATATATAACTTCCATATTACATAGAGGGATATTTGGGTTTACTAATCATATAATCTACATCTAGCTCAATAATTATCATGAGGGGTATCGCGATCACCTATTATAAATAATATATAAGAATCATAACATGAACAAAATACATAGATCTATAATTTTATCATAATAATCTTATGAAAAAGAATGATTACATATATAAAATGATTAATCCATACACCTAGAGAAAAAAATTGGATTGTATCATTACAAAATATCCTTAGATGACATGTTGTACCATCAATGGCTTTCAAGGTTGATGAATGGAAATACCATTAAAAACCATTTATCATTTTTTGAGGGAATTCCCATTTTTTACTTGAAAAATAACTTTTAATACCAAAAAATCACAGTATATAATGAATCAAATTTCATTAAAAAATAAATATGGAATATTATAAGGTTATATTAAATTATAACAATGGTTGTGATGGTGGGAAAATCTGTTCATGTCATTAACATTAGAAATAAAAAACCTTTTCAAATAATTTTTTACAAATAGAAAAAAATGACCCTTATATAAATAAATAAGTAATTTCCCTTTAAGACCATTATAAATTAGGTAAAATGTCATTTAAAATTACACTAGGATTGGATTTTCATGTATAAAATTATGATTTTGAAATTTTCTTTGATAAATGGTTATGTAAGAGTATGATTCGAAATCTAAAGGAAGATACATGATTTTTATAAAATGAAAGCAACTTCCATGATGTAGGGAGTAAATGGAAAATAAATATGATAAAGATATTAATTAAATGCACTGAACAATAAATATATGTTTCTTGAAAATATGGTCCTATTATTTCACCTAAAATAATCTAAATATAAATATTATTATTAAGAAAATAGATTGTATGATAAATTCATTACCAGTTTTTTAAAATTTTGACTAAAAATTCAATGAATAAATGTAAATGATATGTATTTCTAAATATCATGAATTTAATGTATAAATTTTCTATATCTCATTCATTAATTAGTATGTACTCTATTAAAGTAAATCAACTTGCACAACAATTATTATTTATCAGAATGTGAGGTTGAGACCAGAAAAACACTTTCATTATAACCAATATTTTATGATTGATAAAACAACCAAATAAAATAAAATATCTCTATAAAATAGGAATTCATGTATTAATACCCCAAAATAAACATATAAAAACAATAAAAATATGTATTATCATATTTTAATACCTTTCTTAATGAAAGTGATGTTGAGTCAAATAAACCATATTTATATTATATAATCAAATTGAGGATTAATAAATTTAGTGAATTTGTGTAACAATTGAAAATCCTAATTTTTTTAAAAAAATCCATAATAATATAATGGTAATTTCACTTTTAATAATTGTATAATACAATCAATGAGGATGTGATATAACCTAATTAAATGAAATTAATTTTTAAAACCCTTTCCACAAGAAAAAATTGAAGCCTAATCCAGATTGATGAAATAATTTTAATTGAAATATAAAATTACATGAATTATAAATTATTAGTTATATAAAATATATTAGGGTAAGTATATACAATTTATATATTATTGAGGGAGAATAACAATAAAATATAACTCATGAAATGATATTAAATGAAATCCCTTACCGCGAGTCCATATATTCTATTTATATTCTTTACATTCTATAAAATAAATTTATATCAATAGAATTAAAACCTAAAATCATCTTATATGAATAATAAATTATTATTATGTAATTTATTTCATTTAACATAATGACAAATTTAATTTATAAATCAGTTATGTTCATGTTCATAATTTTGTGTACGTTCGGTACACAATTTTAAAAATAATATTGGTGTTTTGACTCATGCCAAAGGAGTAATTATAACATCATATAAGCAGTAATTATCATGATATTATGATAATTTATTTACAGTAGCTATAATTTTTTAAACAATATATAAATTATGGATTTGAAAAATTAACTATTTATAACCATGGAGGCGTTAGGATTTACACACGCATGAGTAAAGATTTTATTTTGTAATGACAGTGATGGAATGATGTTATTCTTTATTTTAAATTTCAAAAATTATAGTTTTATCATAAATAAAATATTACGTCTACATATAAACTTATATATATCATTATGGTTATGTGATCATCAAAAATTAATCACATCAGGTTATGGAGGCGGTAGTCCACAAATCAGCATCAATAACGCTATTATTTTTCAATCAATAAAATGGTTAGAAAATATAAGATATAAAATATTTCTAAAATGATAAATATTTCATAATAAAATTTATCAACATTAAATACATTTATATATCAATCTGTAAGAGGTAGTTATGTAATTAAATTTTTATCCATTCACGAGGAGGTAGTCATCGACATAGACAAATGACGTATTCGTTACACAATTGATAGATGAGGACATATATAAAGGTAATGATAAAAAAATAAAAAATATCATTATATGTAATATTATTGAAATATTACTTATGAATGATTTAATAATAATTGATGTAGTTAAAATTATAAATTAATATATAATGATCAGTTTGAAACTATAACTTTTTTTGTTAATAACTTTTTCGTTATACCATAATAACTATGAGGTTTTTCTATTAAAAATACATTATAAATAATGTGGGTAAGTGAATTTGTAATGTTTTTTGGTAGGTAATGGCTGAATGAAATTTGTTTTATGTGGAAATAATGTAGGAGTTGAGGTTCAATTTTATTAAAATGGGGAGCGACAGTCATGTAATTTTTTAAAGTATTTAATTAAAAAAATTTACATTCATGTTAAAATTATATTAATTGGTTATATTTATATTCAATATTAGGGTGACTCAAAATAATATCGCTCAATAAATATTATTAATTTTTAGGTGATGGTTTTACCTTTATCAATTTATTTTAGCCTATTTTAACGATTTTTGACAATTACAATGAAAAAATAATTTTTAATCAATTTGGTGTCGATATAGATTCTATAAAAAGAACATTTTACCATAAATTGACCATAGTTTGAATGTTGAACAATAAACAGCTGAATTTTTCAAAAATAAATTATTGGTTTTAAATCAATTAACAAAATGTTATTTATTCTAAAATAAAACTATTCTTATTTTTGGATCAATTCATTTAATTTGTCATTTAAAACATAAAAAATTTTACTATTAAAATATAATACATTTAATCCTATCTAATATGTTATATTTATCTAAAATATAATATATCACAAATGGTAATTCAAATCAGTTTACTTGGAACATTTTAAAATTCATTTATTTAGTTATTTAGTAATTGGATAAATGTTTAGTCATTTTTTCATAGAAACTGAATGTAATTATTTTTTCACAAAGAAATATAAATAAATATACATAATTATGTAAAATAATTTATCTTCCACATTAATATTTAAAACTAAAAATTACTTTTTTAATTCCCATGTCCAAAAAATTATGTTTATAAAACAATAATAATTTCACTTTTTACGTTTCATTATATAAAATATATAAATGTCAAAATCGGGGAGAATGGATGAAAGGCCATATATTTGAAATTTGGATGCTTACCAATGACATATACACATCCAATAATATTAAATAATATGTTATTTTTTCTTTTCAACCAATATATTTTTATTTTAATCCTTCATTACAGTTTTACCCTTTCTCATGGTAATAAAAATTAATAAAGTTACTATTCACAATGAGCATAATAAAGAGAAATATTTTAAAAAAAATTATGTAATAAATCCAAATAGGAAATAAATTTTTATGGATCATAAATATAGAAGAGGAAGAATTTAATTATAACATAAAAAAGTAAATTGTGATGAAAATGGTTATCAGAATAATTATATTTTAGGTATAAAAATATATTTATAAAAAATTCAAGTATATAATTTATTTAAAAGGCCATATTTTGATTATGTTAAAAATACTTACTTATATTTTGAAAATAATATGAATTATATTTTTAAATCTTTTAAATTTTAAAAAACATATCTGAAAAAAAAATTATTCGCAGAAAAGATATTCTTTTCAAAAAAATATTGAAATTTCACAGTAAGATAATTTTGAAATAATAATTTAATGAAGGAATTTAATTTATTAAAATAAATTTTATAATAAAAATTGAAAATAAATAAAATAACTTCTTAAAAATGGATAAATATCAATTTTCAAGAAAACATATGTTTAGTGTATGAAATGTATTTAATAAAAAATGATTTCTTTTTTTAAAAAAATTAATCGACATATTTATATAGAGTATTTCCTTTATTCTTTTCATAATTCTGTTAACCCCATTCATACTATCCAATTAAATTTCTAGATTAATACGGTGTTATAATAATGTTTCATGGTTTTTTTAAATAATATTTGTGCATCATACATGTAATATTACATAGTCTTATTCGTTGAAAATCCTAGGGTTTTTTTTCTCTCCCTTTAAAACATGAAATAAAAAAATTTAACATTATCTTAGATTTAAATGGGTTTCAATATAAAAATAAATTTTTTGAAATCCCACATTGTTAAAAGGGTTGTAAAAATTAACTCTTGAAAAGACAGAAATGGAAATACACAAATTATGTCAAATAAGAAAAAAGTAGATTTGAAGATATAAAAAAATAGTGCGATAAGAAAAAATAAATATGGATAGAAATAATAATGTTCCAATAATGTTAGATAGTGATATAGATCAATTATTATAATAAATTTAATGATAATTAGAAATGTAATTACCAGTAAAACACAAATTAAAGTGGTGTGAAATGAAATTTGAATCGTTGGAAATGGATATAAATTGAATAAATTTTTTATCCAATAAATTTTCCCTACCGTTGAACCATTATATTAAAATACATACAAAAAAAAATATGTAAGTATGCATAAATTACAAGTTAAATGTCATCATATTCTCAATTTACAAAATAAAAATCTCCTTTTCTCTAAATGATTAGTGTAATGACCCGCAAATAATCATTGGATTGAGAGTTAAACAAGTAATTACCTGGCCTTAATTGACTTAACCAAGGTGGAAAAGGTTGGAATGAAATTACAAATGTTTTTAAATATTGGTGGGTGATGATTTTAGATTTATGTGTAAAACCAATAACCAAACAGCTCACTAAATCATGCAAAAAAAAAGGAAACTCAACAACTTAATATTTCTCAAAAGTACATCAAAGTGTGCAACAACGGAATGCCAAATGAAAAACATGGTAATTAGTGGATTAAAGAATAATGAATCCCAATGGATTAGAAGACTTTATTCTCTAAAAGCTCTAATATTTGAAATCACTAATCATTTCATCAATCACAATGTGGTTCTAAAAATCTGTGATACATTACCTATTCCCCTGTCCTAGAAGATAACATATGAAAAATCCAAAATATGCCAAAGCATGGGTGAGTATAAAACTCATTAAGTGTTCCCCAAAGACTTCTTACTTATGGAACTATTATAGAAGTGTTATCAACAACTATATATAACATTTTATATACAAAAATTTTTCAAAAACAGTTTATAACTAAATATAAACAAGTTTCCAAAACCATTTATAACCAAAACCATACAATTGAAAATCGAACGAATTTTTTCAGAAAGATATTTGGCATCCAAAATAACTGAACAAAACCTTAAAAACATTTCTCAATAATCATTTGGAATATCCAATCCATTACACATGTCCACACAACCATAAATGTATGCTATGCGATGAAAGTTCCATACTCATGAGTGGTTTCTTGTCAATATACCAATTATTTATAAGGCAATTGTATCTCATACTCCATTAACCATTTATAAATAAGAACAAGGTCATTTTTCATCCATGCCCCATATACAAAACATGAAGACATACACACCATATGCCCAAAGATCATGCTAAAATTTCTTAGCTAATATATAGAATGAACTGTTCATATCCTCCTCACATAGTCTCCATAACTATGTGCATACCTTGTGGAGGATCTCTACTTCATACCTACTATTATACACAGTTTCTCCTAGTATTTCTGCATGGTATGGATAAACTATGTGCAGCCCGGGCAACTCTCCCTTAACCCCAAAAACATCTTGAACAATCATAAAACTCCCGTTATATTATATCAATAAATACCGAAAGACATGGTTACATACCAAAAATTGGGGATAATATATTTTACCTAACATCTATCTTTCCATCCATGGAATGTAGAAAACCATTGTTACCCTGGATGATTTATGGCCATTGATCTTTTATTTCCTTCTCAGGTTCCCAAATCTATTCCTGAATATTTCCACGATTCCATTAAACCCACACTAGATTGATGATTTTTTCATACAAGAAATTCTACTGCGTATCCACAATCTGCACCTGGAAATGTACCAACGAAGCATCAAGATCTTGGTCAACATGATCCCATCTGATCACATGGTCAGGATCATACTAATACTTTTTTGACTGAGATACGTGGAACACATTATCCACCGAACTGAGCCACGGTGGTATTGCCTACTAATATTCCACCTCTCTTACCCATTCCAATATCTCAAAGGGATAATTAATTTGGGAGATGAATTGACCTGCTTCCCAAAATAATGATGTCAAAGTCATGGAGACATCTATAAGAACACTTGATCACTCGCGGAAAATGGAAACATCCATCGATGGTGATTCACATATGATTTCTGAAAACTAGGAGCCTTCTAAATCCAGTTTCAGATTAACTAAATGTTATCTATTTTTTTCTTGGAAAACAAACAACCCATCTAGTGACGTTTCACCACATCCACAGAGCATAGTGGAGAATGTCAAGGATTTCCATACAAACATTCAACTCGAGCCATATGTATCGAGGCATGATAGATGTTACTATATGAGAACTCCACTATGGGTAATATATGCTCCCATGAGACACCAAAATCTTTTAAACAAGACCATATCATTTCTTCCAACTTCAATATCATCCGTTTGGATTGGCCATGTATCTAAGGATGATATGTTGTGCTCATATTCAACTGAGTGATAGTCTCTATATATAATTATTTCTAGAAACATGATGTTAACCTCAGATCTCTATCTAAGATTATTGAATATGGAACTCAATGAACCTTTACCAGTTTTGGATATAGATTTTCGATAGATCCTCCACCGTATAAGAACTATGAATTGTAATAAAATTGGACTACATGGTAAGATGATCCACTATCACCCATATGGAATCATGTATATAGACTATTATCTGGAGACCTGTAACAAAATCCAGAGATATCTTCTCCCATTTCTACACTGGAATCCATAAATATGGAAACATACCCTTGCATCTCTGATGCTCTGCTTTTACCTATGGACTAGTTGTGCACCATGAGACAAACTCATTCACCTTCTTTTTCATACCTATCCACCAAAATTGAACCTTCAACTCCTTATACATCTTCTATGTACCAGATGTACATCCCATCTAAAATGGTGATAAGAATGAAGATGGTTTTCATAACAATATATAGGTATAATAATTTGATCATTAAAGCATAGCACTACATTTCCATCAAGTTTATATCCAACAATGGTCCCTCCACCATTGAGTTTTGACCTCTCAGTTAGACAAATTGTTCGCTAACTGTGTGTTAGATCTTTTCTAGATATACCCTCAAATGATCTCATCATAGGGTCTCCATGACCATGAAAATATCATGTTAAAGCTCTATGGTTCATACATGCTATTGTTCCTAGTTTCTCCAAGGATTTCCACATTGTTTGGATAAACCATGTATAGCCCAAGTACCTATCTATTAGCCCCAAAAACCGCTTAAAATTTCACCAAACTCTTCCAATTAATTTATTTCCATAAAAACATAATTAAAGGGTTTTGTAATAGAAATCAGGGGTACTACAATGAGTATTGATGATGAATTTTTAAGACATAACAACTATAATAAACATCTTATCCATCACAAAATACAAATAAAAATAACAAGATATTTCTACAATGAGTAGACATTAAATTACACCCAAATAATAGAATGTGATTATATTATTCACCATATGAATAAAAAATCATAAAACATAAAACTATTTATCTGAACCCTCAATAATAACACTTAAATATCAATAATTATCCTTAAATAATTAACAATAATTAATGTCTCTTAAAATATTCTATTAATATATGGAAAACTGATTTTTAGAATTAATTTATCAAATTTTCTCTTATGGTAATTTCATATTTATCTTTGAATAAATGAAATCATTAATAAATTCTCATACAAAATGTTTATATTACATAATAATTTTTTCTCCACGATATGTAAATTAATTCTCAATCAACTAACCATTTAAAATACTATAACTCAATAACCTATAAATTAATGAAGGTTTTATCCTAAAATGTAATCTCATATCATTCAGTATTAATATTCAAAAGGATCATTGAAATTTTTTCGGAATAATACTTCATGTCAAACCTAATGGTTATATATAGCTAAAACTAGTAAATCACCCACAAAAATATCACCAGTCATGTTGGTGTTCCAACATTTAAGACATCAGAATGTGGGTAAAAGACATTGAACTTATGATATAACTTTAACTTATAAACCCATGATGGTATCAAAAACGCATATGGTATTCTGACATTACAATTAATAATCCTTAACATTTTAGAAACCCTACATTGATATAAATTTCTAGAGCCCTTAGCCCGCACTCCCTGATCCAATGAAAAAAATATAATCCTTAAAATTATATATTAATTTCTATAAACAAAAAAAATTATATATATAAAATTTATATCTAAAGTGGAAATATATTATCACTTATATATGCAAGGACCTTTAAGGATTATATTTTTTGGGATTTCAGAAAAACTCTTACATAATAACACACATGTCGTTAAGTGGTCATTTTTTTAAAATAAAATTTTTATTTTAATATTTAAAAATATTCCTCTATTATCTCTCATAAAATTATCTAAACATGATAAGTTCCATGATACAAATTATTTAAAATAAATCATTATAAATATTAGAAGATGAAACTTATGAAGGGGGTGATCAAGTACACGGTAATTATAAGATCCTGACCCTTTCTAGCTTTATCATGTGCATGGATTCAGGTACATTTCATTCTTATTTAATTACCATTTTTTGTATATATGAATTATTGTATTTTGGGTGGTGTTTTTATGAAATTTTTCAAAAAAGTGTCTCTAAACGGTAGACACACTGTTCGGGTAATCCATTCACACTTCCTAGCTAACTGTGGGAACCTAGGAAGAGAGCTAACTATCACGAACCAGGCCGGTGCGTCATCCGACCCGGCACCCGACCCGGTCCGCGACATGGCCCGAAGGGCGTTCCCGATCCCCACGGGCTGGAAACTAGTGTCGGGCATCAAAATAAACCAGTTGGGATTGATTTTAGCCCATGACAAGGATGAATAAACATAAACTAAACAAGTAGATAAATAAAAAGAAAAAAACTAAACGACGTGGTAGCGAAAAAAGGAATAAACAAAACGTGACATACCTCAGGTGATCCCGTTGGTCACCACGGTGTGTCAACTACAATCGCTCCCAAGAGCGACCCAAGACTGAAACCTGCAACTGAAAAGTAAAAATAGGCATGAGCACTGAGATGCTCAGTAGGAAAGCCAAAATGTAACCACGTCCTTTGCCCCTGCCTTATGTAAGAAATCCAATCATGCCAGTTTGAAAAATAAGGTATAATAAAATAATGTTTTCCTTCATTCCAAATCCAAGTAACGAGTTTTCATTTTCAAGTAAAGAATTTCACTCCCACTACATTTTCAAAATATTTTCCAAGCATGCATTAACGTTTCAAATGAAAAGAAACCAATTTGGATTAAAATATGGTTTTCACAAAAAGAGACATCAAGTATGAAACAACTGAAAAGAAAGATACACTGCTAGTAGCATGTCACAAATGAGCCGCATGAGAAATCCCTATAGGTAGCTAGAAGAAGTGGGAAACTAGAGGCCACTTACCTCGGTTTAACGTGGCTTAGAAGACCACGGCCCTTATAAAACGTTGCTTAGAAGACCACGACACTGAGAAAACGTGGCTTAGAAGACCATGACCCTCAGAAATTCATATGTTTAGTTAGTGTTGTTGCGTCAATCCTGCTAGACAAACTGGGACGGACCCCTTCTGTGTCATCTAGCGTACTAGTCCTAGTCACCCACCTAGATACCCGGGTTTACCATTGTGCTCTATTCCAAAAAAGTGGTGAGCTTTTATCAAAAGAAAAGAAATGAACATCACACTTTCTTTATCCTAAAAACTCGCTAAACTGCTCAACACTGTTCTCCCTCCTTAAGCGCATTCCCCTATTTCACATTACATAAAGCATAAGCCCCAAAATTAGACACATATTCATACACTCAAAATACAAGTCATTTTCTAAAACCAAGGGGTTTTCCTTAGGAGGGTTTTTTTTCCAATTTTACAAACCATTTCAAAAGGGCCAAACAGGCTTTATGGTTTCACAAATAATAGTTCTCATTTTTGAACATATAATCATCTAAACTCTTTCCAAAACCTTTTAAAAATCCCAATTTAACAATCTACATGTTACATAAAAAAAAGATTGAACTCTTTCTTAAAATGATGCAATTAATTTATGAAAGTCCAAATGGCATTTGTAATACATTACATTTTTTCAAAACAAATGCATAACCATTATTTGTGAATGCACCCAGATTTCATAACATGTAAATATAACATATATGTACATATAACATATTTTCAAAGAAAGCAAGCAATTATGAAATTCAAACTAAAGGCATAGGCATAGGAAACCTACCTCAAACTTGTCGCTATTTGTCGATGGCCACTCGAACTGACACTAGGCGCATACACACACATGCATTTATACATATATATATATGCACCACTAGCTACATTGCACATATTCCCTATGCCACGAGGGAATATGTACAAATAGGGCTCATATATATATATATGTCTTACCCTATGCATGTACATGTAGGATGCCTCGACATGCGCGGTCCAAAACCAATGAAGCAAGGCGCAACGCACTACACATATAATTTAATAAAACAATTAAACACATAAACAATCTATAAAAAATTTCAAGATAACACGACAAGAATTCCCACCAGTAACACTCAATTTCAAGTAGGAAAAGCCACTTCAAAAATCAATCACACTTAATATTTTTGAAGACCACTTTCACACCACACGTGCAATTGAACAAATCAATAAAGCAATTTATGAAACACTTCCACATTAGCAACACAAAATTTACACTAAAAACTCACCCAATTTCATATCAATGCACCAATTTAAAATCATCCGCACGTCGTAACCATATCCAAACATGATTCCCATCATCTATACAAATCAAATAAACCATTTACACCATTTATAAAACATTCTAAAAAAATTATAACACGATATAAAACAAACACACCCAAATACCTCTTCTAAGGCCAAAAGCACACCGAAACAAAATCCAAAAAAAAAACGCAGCCCTTGCATTATATAATAAACCAATTTCATGTACTATAAAATGACCTCAAATAACACAACATTAGTTTCACAATAAGGCACTCAATTTCAGGTAATAACACTACATTAAAAGTCGACTACTTCATCAATCATATAAAAAAAGGATTTCACACTTCAAGATAATCACTACGAACTTTAAAACACATAAAATACCCTAATTCACCAGGTGAAAAACAAAAAAACACAAGAAAACATTACCTCGGAACAAAGCCGGTAAATCGAAACACAACGAACCGCCTCACCTTCGGCGGCGGTTGCCGGAACACGTACCGAGAAGACCCGAGAGGCCTCCTTCACCAACCTTGATAGGCCGACCACAAAACTAGAGGCGATTGGTTGTTTCGCTGGGGAAAATGAGGGAAAAAGGGGGAAGTCGCGCGACTGCATGGTCTCGGCCCGGGGGGGGGGGGGGGGGGTTCTGTCGTGCGGGTTTGAGGGGGGGGGAGCCTGGAGAGGAGGCCGCGGAGAGGGGAGCTCGGAGAGGGGGCCGCCGTGGAGAAGGGGGCTTGGACCGAAGAAGGCTAGGAGGGGCCGGCGCGCCATGGGAGAGGGAGGCTGGGAGGCAAGGCGGTGCACGGTCGCCGGGGGGAAAGAGGCCAGCAGCCGGAGAGGGAGGAGGCGCGGCGAGGGCAGCGGCCGGAGAGGGAGGAGGGGGCGGTCCGGTGGTGCGAGTCGCCCGAGGGGATCACGGAAGGGGGTTCGCCAATTGGACGAAGGGGTGTTTGGTGAGCCGCGAAGGTAAGGAGGCCGGCGGGTGGAGGGTTGCACGCTGGGTAGTAGGGCACGGCGGGGCGAGGTCGTCGGTCGTAGGGTCGTCTAAAGGTGAGAAGGGAAAGGGGTGGAAGGGGTGCCTGCCATGGGGATCAGTGGTAGGGTTTTGGGGAAAATGTGTGACGGGAGAAGAGGGGACGCGAAGAGAGAGGGAGGGGAAAAGGGATAGAGAGATAAAATAATAATAATAAAGGAATAAAATAAAATAAAACAAATAAATAAAAAGAAAGAAATGATAATGGGAAAAAAATTAAAATAAAACCTAAAAAAACATAAAAAATAAACTTAAAATAATAATAACAATTATTAACTAAAATAAAAATGATAACGTTAATTTTTTTTAATAAAAAATTAGAAGGCTTAATAAAAAAATAGACTAATTAAAATATTAACAGAACAAAATATTAATAATAAAATTATTAACTGAGAGCGGACACTGCGCACGGTCTCACATGCGGGGTCGCGCGCAAGGTTGCGTGTCTCAAAAACAAAACATTAGATAACAAAAAATCCCTTAAAATTTTTTTGGATCTGTTCAAGGCGCGCATACGCTCGCACATTCGTATAAAAACGAGATTTTCTTTAAATTTTAAACCGGTTCAAAATGCAGTTCAGAAAACGAGACCCAAACTAATTTAAATAAGATAAAGCATCAGGTCGGGGTGTGACAATTATCCCCACCATAAAAACTTTCTGCCCCCAGAAAGTTACCCAACCAAATGAGGAATCAATCTCGAGCTTGAAATTGAATGAGGCCAACAAAATCACAAACATTGTATGACTTTTCACTCCATCAGTCACACCTGACCAACTCTGAGGGAAACTGAGAAGAGAAGATCCATCAGGAAAAGAGGAGGGTTCTCCCCACCACAAGAACCCGACTAGCACAACCGACATTGAGACTCTTATCATGAACTAACTCTGGAATAGCTAACTTGATTCAAGAGGGAACCGCCACACCGACCAAACCTCGAAAAAGGCATGACAAGATTCATGGTAAGTCTCCCCACCATTTAAGAAACGACTAGTTTAAACCAACCAGTATAAACCGACATGAGAACATCCAACCCAAACCAGAAACCACTGCGACATGAGAAAACCCATAGAATAATTCTACCAAAAGACAAACATAACCATGACTCCTTATTTCCACAAGAGGGGAGCATGTACAAAACGAACATGTAATAAAACAAAAACGGTCACATTTGAGGAGGCGCAACTACTGGAATTTCCAAAAATACGAGATCACCATGCCTTCTTACCACCACAGTGTGATATTCAAAGAACAAAGACTACAACGAGAAAAGAGACTTTTATTCCTCTTATAGAAAAACAGAACCTTCAAGGGAGAGGATGCTTGAACCAAGAAATTTAAACCGTCCCTATTTTCTCACTGGATACAAATGTTAGACCAAAGTGACCCACACCCAACGATTCCTGACTGCGTGGAAGGCTTCACTCCGAGACCTGTGGCTGGAGCTTTGATGTCTTGAAGCATCTACTGCCCCGCAGTTAGGAGATAACATTCTCTTATCGAGACCCCTCCTGAAAAAGCCGCTAGCAGAACCTCTCTAAGTTTCCCAAACAGCCACACCGACAGCAAGTCTTCAATGGATGATGATAAGGAGACCTAAAGTACCCAAACCGGCCACACAAGAAGCAAACAGGAGAGTGGCCCAACTAATAGAATATGGAATTGATAAGAAAACTTGTCTGAGATGGGTTCCTCCGGTTCGCCCTCACAGAATGGGGAACCATCCCAAACACCAAAGGGAACCGGTCCTTGAACAGTAGATGAAGACCCCACACAAGAGAAACTTTAACTGATTCTGCGACGTTATCTTTGGAGAAAAGGAAAACAACATCTTGAGATGCCCAACGTAAGCCTTCACTATTCGTTGGCCTTGCTGGACACTCACGAGCCTTACCTCTTCCCTTACCTTCACTTCCACAAATATAAACCATTAAACGAGAGTGGTCCTAGCCACCTTCCAAGACATACCATCATGCAACGATGCTGGGATTATCTCCTCCACCAATCCCAAGTTGCACCTTTAAACAGACCTGAACCAACACAGACTCTCTTAGCTTTGGGAGTTTCCAATATCCTAAAAACACCAATGATTTCACCAAGCCAGTCCGCTACCATTGATAGATCATGATCACCACGGAATATGAACAACAACCGAAAAGAATTCAATTCCCCCACCCCGCTAAGAGTCTGGGTAGAACCAACAACAAGAAGAGGCTCACTAGAAACTTCTGGGACTTTTCTGGGCAGAATACTCAAAAACAAGTGGCAAAAATCTGAATCAAAACTCATCATAAATCAAAATTCCACACTTCAATCACGAACGAAAGCACAAATTAAAATCACTATTTCATCACAATTCAGTACGTCAAAACCAAGAACTCACGAAAAGGAATACCCAACACGAAAAGAGAATGCTAAACAATTTTTCGCTCACTTTTCTAAACATTTGAAAAAAAACCCTTTTTGAAAACCATTTTTCAGCAAACAAAACAACTTAAATATCCACCATTGGTATCCCATGAAGTCTCGCACACACATATCCAGTGCGAGCTCAAGCACCCATCCACTCGCATCACCAATTCCTCCACTTCCACATGCGCACCTCAATGTATGTGATCACTCATAGGAATACCAATGGTCAATTCAAGACACTTACCACTTTCAAAACAGATCATTCAGCATAAAGCACAAATTCCCAACCAATTAAAAAAATAACTTATCATGAAAGCAATACATTTCCAATTTCCAAAACATTTTCTAATTCACATTACAAAAAGTTTTACTAAGATTCCAAAACAACTTCAAAAACACCTCTGATTTTCTCTTTTGAAACCACACATTCGTTAAAAGAAAACAATTTCCATTTCAAAATCACTTTTCCACTCTAACACCACATTCCCATTTAAAACCACCTTCACAAAAATCCATTTTCATTTTTAAGATTTACTCACATCAACCAACATGAAGGTCAAACACAACTGACATCAAAATTTCCAAAAATAAGGGACTAGTGGCTATGCCAACCCGGTAACATGGCTTAGCAGACCATGCTCTGAGCGGGCATCCACCGTAGGAAATATCGTGAACCGTGCACTCGGGTTGTACATGGGTCGCTACTCCATGCAAGACCACAGCGTAACACTGGCTCACATCCTTGGTCATCCCTCATCCACACATACTAATCCAAAGAAGAAAATTAAAATCCCGGACTGCCCCTGGAAACTCGAGTCTCGGGATGGGAAAGGGTTCATGACGTCCTCCCACAGGTCGGAGGATCGAAACCTCACTCTGATACCATTTTGTCACGAACCAGGCCGGTGCGTCATCCGACCCGGCGCCCGACCCGGTCCGCGACATGGCCCGAAGGGCGTTCCCGATCCCCACGGGCTGGCAACTAGTGTCGGGCATCAAAATAAACCAGTTGGGAACGATTTTAGCCCATGACAAGGATGAATAAACATAAACTAAACAAGCAGTTAAATAAAAGGAAAAAAAACTAAAAAACGTGGTAGTAGAAAAAGGAATAAACAAAACGTGACATACCTCAGGTGACCCCATGGATCACCACGGTGCGTCAACTACACTCGCTCCCAAGAGCGACCTAAGACTGAAACCTGCAACTGAAAAGTAAAAATAGGCATGAGCACCGAGATGCTCAGTAGGAAAGCCAAAATGTAACCACGTCCTATGCCCCTGCCTTAAGTAAGAAATCCAATCATGCCAGTTTGAAAAATAAGGTATAATAAAATAATGTTTTCCTTCTTCCCAAATCCATGTAACAAGTTTTCATTTTCATGTAAAGATTTTCACTCCCACTACATTTTCAAAATAGGTTCCAAGAATGCATTAACATTTCAAATGAATAGAAACCAATTTGGATTAAAATATGGTTTTCACAAAAAAGAGACATCAAGTATGAAACAACTGAAAAGAAAGTTACACCACTAGTAAAATGTCACAAATGAGCACCATGGGAAATCCCTATAGGTAGCCAGAACAAGTGGGAAACTAGAGACCTCGTAACTTGGTGAAACGTGGCTTAGAAGACCACGACCCTCAAAAAACGTGGCTTAGAAGACCACGACCCTCAGCAAACGTGGCTTTGAAGACCACGACCCTCAGAAATTCATATGTTTAGTTATTGTTGTTGCGTCAATCCTGCTAGAAAAACCAGGACGAACCCCTGCCGTGTCATCTAGCGTACTAGTCCTGGTCACCCACCCAGATACCTGGTTTTACCATTATGCTCTATTCCAAAAAAGTGGTGAGCTTTTATCAAAAGAAAAGAAATGAACATCACACATTCTTTATCCTAAAAACTCACTAAACCGCTCACCACCGTTCTCCCTCCTTAAGTGCATTCCCCTCTTTCACATTACATAAAGCATAAGCCCCAACATTAGACACATATTCGTACACTCAACATACAAGTCATTTTCTAAACCCAAGGGGTTTTCCTTAGGAGGGTTTTTTTTCCAATTTTACAAACCATTTCAAAAGGGCCAAACAGGCTTTATTGTTTCACAAATAATAGTTTTCATTTTTGAACATATAATCATCTAAACTCTTTGCAAAACCTTTTAAAAATCCCAATTTAACAATCTACATGTTACATAAAAAAACAAGTTTGAACTCTTTCTTAAAATGATGCAATTAATTTATGAAAGTCCAAATGGCATTTGTAAAACATTACATTTTTTCAAAACAAATGCATAACCATTATTTGAGAATGCACACAGATTTCAAAACATGTAAATATAACATATATGTACGTATAACATATTTTCAAAGAAAGCAAGCAATTATGAAATTCAAACTAAAGGCATAGGCATAGGAAACCTACCTCAAACTTGTCGCGATTTTCCTATGGCCACTCGAACCGAAACTAGGCGCACACACACACATGCATTTATACATATATATATACGCACCACTAGCGGCATTGCACATATTCCCTCTGCAATGAGGGAATATGTACAAAGAGGGCACATATATATATATGTCTTACCCAATGCATGTACATGTAGGATGTCTCGACATGCACGGCCCAAAACCAACGAAGCAAGGCGCAACACACTACACATATAATTTAATAAAACAATTAAACACATAAACAATCTATAAAACATTTCAAGATAACACGATAGGAATTTGCACCCGTAACACTCAATTTAAATTATGAAAATCCACTTGAAAAATAAAAAACACTTAATATTTTTGAAGACCACTTTCACACCACACGTGCAATTGAATAAATCAATAAAGAAATTTATGAAACACTTCCACATTAGCAACACAAAATTTAAACTAAAAACTCACCTAATTTCATATCAATGCATCAATTTAAAATCATCCGCATGTCATAACCATATCCAAACATGATTTTCATCATCTATACAAATCAAATAAACCATTTACACCATTTATAAAACATTCTAAAAAAATGCATAACACGACATTAAACAAACACACCCAAAAACCTCTTCTAAGGCCAAAAGCACACCGAAAAAAAATCAAAACAAAAAAACGCAGCTCTTGCATCATATAATAAACCAATTGCATGTACTATAAAATGACCTCAAATAACACAACATTAGTTGCACAATAAGGCACTCAATTTCTGGTAATAACACTACTTTAAAAGTCGACTACTTCATCAATCAAATAAAAAAAGGTTTTCACACTTCAAGATAACCACTACGAACTTTAAAACACATAAAATACCCTAATTCATCAGGTGAAAAACCAAACAACACAAGAAAACATTACCTTGGAACAAATCCGGCAAATCGAAACACAGCGAACTGCCTCGCCTTCGGCGGAGGTTGCCAGAACACGTACCGAGAAGACCCGAGAGGCCTCCTGCACCAACCTTGATAGGCCGACCACAAAACTGGAGGCGATTGGTTGTTTCGCTGGAGAAATTGAGGGGAAAAATGGGGGAAGTCGCGCGGTTTCATGGTCTCGTCCCGGGGGGGGGGGGGGGGTTCTGTCGTGCGGGTTTGAGGGGGGGGGGGGGGGGAAGCCGGGAGAGGAGGCAGCGGAGAGGGGAGCTCGGAGAGGGGGCCGCCGTGGAGAAGGGGGATTGGCCCGAAGAAGGGAAGGAGGGGCCGGCGCGCCATGGGAGAGGGAGGCCTGGAGGTAGGGCGATGCACGGTCGGCAGGGGGGGGGGAAAGGGCAGCAGCCGGAGAGGGAGGAGGTGTGGCGATGGCATCGGCCGGAGAAGGAGGAGGGGGCGGTCCGGTGGTGCGCATCGCCGGAGGGGAGCACGAAAGGGGGTTCTCCAATTAGACGAAGGGGGGTTCAGTGAGCCGTGAAGGTAAGGAGGAAGGCGGGTGGAGGGTTGCGCGCTGGGTAGCAGGGCACGATGTGGCGAGGTCGTCGGTCGTAGGGTCGTCTGAAGGTGAGAAGGGCAAGGGGTGGAAGGGGTGCCTACCATGGTAATCGGTGGCAGGGTTTTGGGGAAAAGGTGTGACGGGAGAAGAGGGAATGTGAAGAGAGAGGGAGGGGGAAAAGGGGTAGAGAAAAAAATAATAATAAAGGAATAAAAGAAAAAAAATAAATAAATAAAAGAAAGAAAAGAAAATGGGAATAAAAATTAAAATAAAACCTAAAAAACATAACAAATAAACATAAAATAATAATAACAATTATCAACTAAAATAAAAATGATAATGTTAATTTTTTTATATAAACATTTCTAAGGATTAATAAAAAACATTTCCTAATTAAAATATTAACAAAACATAATAATAATAAGAAAATTATTAACTGAGAGCGGACACCGCGCATGGTCTCACGCGCAGGGTCGCGGGCATGGTTGCGTGTCTCAAAAACAACACATTAGATAACAAACGATCCCTTAACAAAAATTTGGAACTGTTCAGGGCACGCATACTTCGCACGTTCGTATAAAAATGAGATTTTATTTTAATTTTAAACCGGTTCAAAAAGCAGTTAAAAAACGAGACCCAAACTAATTAAAATAAGATAAAGCATCGGGTCGGGGTGTGATAGTAAGCATAGCTCGAACATCATTTAAATGTTATGCACCGAAACCCATGTAACGATTTGACCCTTAATAGTGAGTTATGTAGGCATGGTGGATATTTTTCCAAACTGTGTGCCTTTAGCTATAAAATCGTGTACATAGAGTTTTAATTAACAGAAAAATTATTTTAATATCCGATGAACTCATGAAAGACCTCAATTTCAAATTTTCATTGGGAATAAACGTTTTTTGGAAATAACGAACTTTATAAAGGGGCTAACAATTCTTTCAGCCTCTTTTCTTCAATATTCAATGCTCTAATCGAAGATCCCATCTTCTCTTGGTGGGTGGATCTCATCCCAATGCTTTTTTTGTTCATTCTCCTCTCCTTCATTAACCTTTTTGGTTAAAAATATCATATATTTATTTATATGAAAAAAAATTGTTTGTTATCTAGATCTAATATTTATGATCTATATCAATATCTATAAGATATTTCTACTATTGATCTTGATTTAGGAATTTATATATGCAACTCAGATCTACTTCGTTGTGTTGCTTGGATTTTTGGGATTTGTGTTGTGTGAATTTCCATCAATTAATTGAGGTAGGTGTTCTAAAATATAATTCTCATAGTCATGGATTTGATATTTATGTGAAAAATTTTATAATACCCAACATCATTTAGAAATAGATTTTATTAAATTGGGTTAATAAGGTTGAACAATTGATTTATCGAATCATTGATGAATTAAATGAATTGTTTTGGAATTAATCCTAAGGCTATGAGGATTACCTATTATATAATTAATTAGGGAAATTTTCTACCTTATTTGGGATTGAAATATTGATAATTAATTAGGAGAGTAATTATGAGACATCGAATTGGAAAAGATGAGATAATTAATTGTTAATTAATTATGTGATTTGAGATTATAATCTAGATAATTAAATATTAGATTAATTAAGAAGAGTTGATAATTTATAATGAGATAAATAAATCAGGATAACTAATTATGGGATATGAATTTTGATATTGGTTAATTAATTAATGAATTAATTAATGGGATTTAAGAATTTAGTTATTGGTTGTGATAACCAATCGCTGTGTTGAATCTAACCAATGGTTGAATTAGTAATGGAATTGATTTGGATAATTAATTGATGAATTAATTATGTTTATGAGAATGGGGGAATAGTAATTTGAAATTAAAAAGTAAAATTAGTAACATTGTTCCCATTTATTTGAGTAATAGACTAGGAACATAGTCATTATAATGAGATGTTTACATGGTAACATAGTCATTATACATATGAGTAAGAGAGTGTGACATAGTAATTATGCTGAGGAGTATTCAGGGTAACATGCCCATCTTTATTAAATTTGTGATATTGGTAACTTTAGTAATGTGGCTTATAAATAAGGAATTAAAGAATGGAAATAATGGCGCTCCAGGTTATGGCCTCACACGAGAACATTTCGAACTCCGGGATGAGTCAAATCATATACTGCGATATCATATAACAATTGAATACTATGAGATCCTACAAAAAGTAGGTACTAAGATTTGATATTACCTTGGGAACAATTTGGGTTTAACACAAGTTCCATCTTGTATTGTGGTACAAGTCTCGATGAGAACTCTAAAGGTAATGTAATTAGTGAAGAATAAATGATAATGTAAAAACAAGTTATTAATGCATTGTACTTATTTCTTATAGAACTGCATAGACTAATTTTTTACTGGTCTTGTTTTAGACACTGTTGGTGGTGTCTTAAGGAGTTGTACTCAAACCTATTTGGGCTACCTGGTCAGAACATGAATAAATTATATTGTTGTGGGATAGGAAAAGTGACAATGAACGGGTTCGGATTGTTGAATTGGGATGGTGCATGGATGAGGGGACCAGACATTGTTCAGAACCCTCTTGGGATGCCATAATGTATTTATTTTTAGATTCATTATAATCACCTGACACTAATATTGGCATAACATGTTTTCCATTTCATTTGAGTATTGTTTTTTTATTATCTTTTCACATGATTATTGTTCTTGTTATATAAGCTTAGGAATTTGTTTATTTATTTCCACAGGTGTTTTACTCTAATAAATGAAGGTATAGTTTACCCATGACTTACATACCATACCGTCGCTACTACTCAGCATCCTCAAGTGCATGAAGAGTCACACATGAGGTCATGTGGTGAACCAACTCAGGGAATCATCACATGACGCCTAGGTTGGGTCATTATAGCACTGGAAAAAATAATAAACAATAATTTAATAACAATTTCTGAATATTACGAGAATAAGGGTAATAATATATGTTTGTGATTATAACATAAGAGAATTCAAAACCATCAACTCTTAGATAATCAAACATTAAATATGGAATAACGCATTGAAAATTAAAATATAAATTGGAAAAAATAATAAAAATCCATGTAACTAAAATTTTGATGAAATTAATAATTAAAACCATATAGAAATAATATATAAAATTTTTTCATATCTTAGAACATTATCTTTATATAACCCTTATTCAACCCTTCTAAATTTGAATAACTATATGGTGAAATTATAATATAATTACCTAATGCATCGTATCACTAAACGGTTTCACCGATATAATAAGCTATATCGGGCTCATGCTTCATCATGAGGTATCTCAAGCTCACCCATCATATATATTCTCATAGAACCATAACCTTTATTCTGTTCATGGATCAATAGTTTCGTCATAAAACATATTGTAACAATCATCTTTCAATTTATATCATTATTAATAGAAACAATAGAAATTGGTTTCATGAAAATCTTGATGAAATAATCTGTATATGTATAGAGAATTAATTAAGATGATATCATTACAAAATATCACTACTAGATCATAATTTAAATAATGGTTTTCTGACATTGATGAAGGTAAATACAATTAATAGATCAATAAAAAACATTTTTGAGGAAAACAAAATTCACTCTTTTAAAATCACATATAAAATCATTGAACTCAAGTAATATTATGAAAATAATCTTTCTAAAATAATATTGGAAAAATATAATTGAATATTTAGAGAATATAATTATCATAAGGGTTGGAAATTTCATTCATGTCATAAACGTGAGAAATAAAAAAAATTCAAATATTTTGTATCTAGAGTACAATTTGACCAATGGAGGAAAAATAATGAAACATTCTCTTAAAAAAATAATATTAGGAAAATTATAATTTAAATTATCATTAGAAATCAATATTTTTTAAAAAATAATATTAATGATTAACTTTTAGAAAACATTGACATGGAAGATAATGTTTCTCAATCTAAAAGAAGACACAATAATATCAATACATGAAAATATCATTGTAAATGATTATTTAATCAATTATATAAGAAATAGAAATTAATATTTTCATCGACATTCATAACCAATGGAGAATAATGTTTATTTTTTTATGAAAACAATATGATATGACTTCCGCTTAAATAAACATAATCATAAATATTCTGGGAATGAAAATTGATTGTAACATATAGCCTTTAAAACATTGTTAATAGTACAAATAAAATTAATTTAAAGAAATAATATTATATAGATCAATAAATCCCTTTAATTTCATCAAAAACATTCCACAATTCATTCATGAATAATTTCATAAACTACATAAGTAAATGATGGTGCACGACCTGAATCATGTCACATGAAAATGAAATTGAGAAAGAGAAAACAATTTTAGCTTTTGTACCATTTGAATTAATATTCTATAAAAAATAAAACATCAAAGTGACATAAAATAAAATGATAAACTATTCATTTATAATATTATCTCTCAATAACAATTATATACACCTTGTGTAATGAAGTATGATCTTAGTACAATACATGTCTTACAAAAATGGAATTTTAGACGAATAACCCTTATAATGATCCTATCAAAATATTGATAATAAATTAATGTTGAGTTAATTTGTATCAAATTTAGTTACACACAAATTAAGTGTAAATAAAAAATAAATAAAACATGTCATTTCATAAAAAATAATGATATACTATAACAACTGATTAAGTAATATAATCTAATGAAATTTAATTGAGTCATAGAACCCTCAACACATAGAAACAATAATGTCCAATCCACTTGGATGAAATAAGTTGAATTTAAACCCAAAATACCATGAGAGATAATTTATTTTAGTAATAAAATTAAAATTTCGAATTACATTCACAATATAAAATTGACTTCATTCATTATAATAAATTATTCCTTAATGAATGGAAATTTTGGAAAAATATGTCGTCTATATTATAGAAATTTATTGAAAGACCATTAACTATGGTCTAATAAAATATAATAAATGCTGGGATTATAAAATATAAGTAACCTGTCTCAATACCTTACTATTATATTATTTATTTAATTTCTTCAAATTTTATAATAAATTACATAAACAGTTATGTCCAAGTTAATTAATTTGAAGATGTTCAATTATTAAGTTTCAAAACAACATCAATTTTTAAACAATTTACAGAGGTTAATCTATTTTATCATATCATGAAAAATAATAATGAAATAATTATCATTTTTATAAAGCAATTAAAATTATTAAACCAACACTCATAGATGGTCAAGAAAAATTAACTACCTTCAATATTATAGATGGTAGGCTATATATATGCAAAAGTAATGTGTCCATTTTTTCAGTGATCCTAATGGGAAGAAGGTATGATTTATTTTAAAATAATAGAATGATGTTTTTATCATACACAAAATATTATACAGTTTTCTTAATGTTTTATATATCAACTCTATTAGGTGGTGTTGTAAAAATAAAGACATTATTTAGTAGAGGTGGTAGTCGACATGTACACAAAAACAACGATATCATTATTCAATGAATGGAATGGGATGAAAATATATGATATATTATATTTTAATAATGATTAATATTAGATTAATATAATGTATAAAACTAATTCCATCTTTATTACCATAAATTATAGGATGTGATTGAAAAAAATTACTTCATTTTGGAAGGCGGTAGTCATCCACACACTTTAATGATGTTTTTATTTACCATATTATGGAGGAGGAGATAGATATATCTTATGATATTTAAATAAAAACATATTCTAAAATTTAATATTATTCTGTTATTATTTTACCATGTTTTATGTATATTTTGGGGAGGTAAAAGAATAAATAAAATAAAAATACACATTTAAGAACTATACATATTTATTATACAAAATCGTTTGAAATACTCCTTAAGACATATATGGTTAGAAATATTATAAAAATAATTCATCTCAAATTGGTGTATTTTTATAAGGATGGTTTTTAGGTATTTTCTTATCCTAAAAGATTTTTTTAGTTTTAATAATGGAGTTTATGAGGTTTCATGTTATAAGGGAGGGGAATGGTACTTTTAGAAATTAAAATTGTTTCAAATAATAAAAAAATTATATAATGTTAAAATGGATCCATATTTATTTTATTTGAATAATATATGAGACATTTCCAAAATAATATCATACAAAAAATTGATAATAGGTATTGGTGACGTTTTAACTTTTATATATTTTATTTAAATAATATTAACCCTTTTAGAAAATTACTGAGATTTTAATGTTGTTACTCTTTAGGGGTTAATATAGATACTATAAAATTCAAATTGGGCCATATATGGAACATGGATAATATTTGAAGCCATTATGTAATCAATTAGTCAAAAATATTCTTTTTTGAGTTCTATATCATTTAATTATATAAATTATTTTAATGAACATGAATTTGAATTTTTGATCTATTAATTTAAAATGAATTATCATACAACTTCAAAATAATATAATTAAAATGTAATTCATTAAAGAAACCAATATATTCAATTTTAATCAACAAAAATCAGGGAAACCAAAAATCCATTCAAATAATATTAATTTTATAAATTTTAAAATCATCTTTTATATTAATTGAAGAAACACCCTATAGATGTTATTTACGAATTTATGGTCATTAAATCATCAAAAAAATATAGAAAGAAAGTACCATTATTTATAAAAATATTTTATATTTTATATTAATATTTATAATCGAACATACCGACTTTTTATATCAATTTTAAAAGTTTGATGATAATAAAACAAATAATGGCACTTATTTTACTTTTTCATATTAAATAATATAATGTTCAATATCATTGAAGGGTTTTAAAATAAAGACACATAAATAAACATTGGATGATTATGGGTGAAATATATAGACCAAATTTAAAATATTCATCTCTTAGGGTTACTTTTTTGTCCTCATTATTTTATTTTTTATCCATAACTATCCAATTTAACCATTAATATGGTAAAATTATTACTATGGATATTCATAACAATGAACAAAAACAAAAGGGTACTATTTACCAATTTTCTCTATCTAGATTTAAAATACGGAAACCATTTTTTAATATTGAATTCATGTAAGTGGATGAATTTAATTTAAAAATAAACATGAAAAATGCTATGAAAAACTGTTTTTCTTAAAAATTCCTTTAAACATAAAAGTAATTTTTTTTTATAAAATAATACAATAAAATTAGTTTGAAAGAAAATAATAGTATTATACACTATAAAAAAATATAATGAATTTAAAAAATAGTCAAAAATAAATTTTTTACTTTATAAATATTTTAAAGGAAAATAATGTTATAAATAAAAACCATAGTATTTCATTGTAGATTTAAAATTCAAAAATTTAAAAAATAAAAAAATCATTATTATCAAATTTTGATATAGTGATTTTAAAAAATATATTCATTTTATTGAATATATTTTCTCCTCACATGAATAATATTAGAGAAAAACATATATTAGTTCTTTATATTGACTATAATAACATACTTATTGATAAAATTCTTTCCCTTCAACATAATAATATTTAAAATCCATTGATTATTCAATGTGTAGCTTATATTTAGGAAAATATTTTAATAATTCAATTGTAGAATCTATAAGATAAATCGTCAATCCAATTTTATTATAATTCTAAAAAATATTTTATTGGTTCAATTAAACACATTAATCTAAATAACTTCCCCATATTAAAGATCTTCATTTTAGAATATCCAATATATATTACATTTTATTTTTTCGAATCAAATTATCAAGTTCATTATTCTTAATTTAAAAAATTGATTTTTCTAATTTAGATTTAATCATTATGCCTAATTTCAAGATCCCGTGTATTGTTTTTTTCAATTTGAATGAGTTACTTGTCTAGGTATTTTATTGTGGACTCATCCTTTATGGTTTCATTAAATAATTAATGATTCACTTATGAATACAATACAATATTACTGAGAAACATAAATCACTATGTCCACGATGAAGAAATTTTATCAAAAATGGTACTGGATTCCAAATTTTTTTCCTTAAATTTTTCCATTGTACCTATAATGAAATCAGATAAAATCCAATAATTTAGATTTTTATTTCAATTACTTCCCATGAGATCTATATTTTATTCTTCAAATATTTATTCTTTAAATTCCTCAAATCATATTTCATATATATTAGAGAATGCATCTCTATTTCATTATATGTTATCAAATAATTTCAATTCTATAATAAGAATAATTTTTTATCACTTCTATAGAACATATAATCAATAATTATTTTTTATTATCTAAATAATAGTACACCATCCACCAAATCCTCATATTTTCCTGAAATAAATTTTTTTAGTGTAACAATTATATTTGAAAACCCAAAAATGGTTGGGTGTTGATATTCTTATGTGATGCATCATATATGGAATTATATTTACCCTAAGGAATAATAATTATCAGTATTAATATATTCTTACACTTTTAATAACATATTAACATAGTTCATTGTTATACCACCGTCTAGTCGTACGTATTATCATATATAATGTAGAGGATTGTTCCTCGATACAACCAATCCAATTTTTTGGTGGGTTTTTCATTGATGACATCTCTCATTCTATTGTATGACCCATGATTTAATTGTCAACAAAAAAGAGGTAATCAATAACCAATTATATGACTATAATGTATTTATTGTATAATGACTATTATCCCCATGTTTTTTAATATCTTATGATATATCCAACAAACTACTTCAATATTTATCCAAAACATAATACATATTATCATGTTATTGTTTTCTTTAAAAAAGATAATATGAAATCTCGATCTTGTTCCAAAAATTTCTCAATGAAACACAAAAGATCATATAATAAAATTATTGTGTTTGTAAATCCTCGTTTTAATATCATTGAGATTGAAAACCATAATCCAATAAAAGAATGGATAAAATGTACTTTATTTATCTCATTTTAATATTAGTAATAACAATCACGGCTTCAGCATTGATAAAATTTATATTCATTTCCTTCATATGTTACTAGCACAATAAATCTATAAGATATTCTTAAATTATTCATTAAGGAATCATTTTATTGATTTGTTATCTAGAATAATGAAATTTATATGATTACTTCCCTCTTTCAATAATGAATCACTATATTTACATTTTACAATGAAATCCTTGATATTAAATTCTACTTTGTTCCTCATGATACAATTATATCTCCTAGTTAATAGAATTTTTTAAAGTCCTTATAAATATAAATAATTAAAAAATTAAGAAAAATCTATTCCAAAAAATTATTTTCTACTACGATAGATCATAAATGCATCAACATTTCAAAAGAAAATTATTCAATCAATATGATTAGTTGTTCCATTTAATAATATTTAATTACCCATTATGTTTGATGAATTACATGAATCAATTATCATTGAATTTTTATTATTCAATGATTTAGGAATCATTTTTTACCTGATATACTTCACATTACTTGTGAATTAATTAAAAAAAATTCTAGTCTTAGTTATGTTATGATTTTATAGCCAATAAATTCATAGTACATGTTCAGTGTTATATTCTTCCTCATTAAATAGAGAAAATTAAATTTATAGTAGAAAAGTTTTAATGAGTTACCATTCTATTCTACATAAACTATTTATATATATATTTATTTTTTTATTCGATTATACTATTTATAATATTATTTTTATGGTCTTTGTTAGGTATGTAATGAGAGTACCCATAAAAAGAATTTACCGATAATTTTTTTGGATGTTTTCTCATCACTTTTAACATGATATCATTCAATTATCCATATAATTAAGTTTATAAATAATATAATTATGTCATTTTTCCCATATAACAAAATAATAGAACATATTTTTTTGAATAGACTCTCAAAAAACACCCCTATAAAATATTAATTGATTCTTGGGTTTTTATATATTTTGATTACTCAATTTGAAAATTCCCACACAAAAAGTTTGTTCTATTAACTATTTGATTCACAGAAGAATAATCATCATAATACTTTTTTATCATGCACATATATGGGGTTTATTTTAAATTCAAATAGGCTTCAAAATTTCATTTTAATCCTATAGTACTTTTTATTAAAACTGTATATAAATTTTACTCAAACTATAGTTTCTCTATGGGAAATATACCTTTTAATGCTTATTAAAATTACTTATTTTAGTTTAATTCATATTAATCATGTAATTCAGTCATTTTTTATTTATCATTGAATAATATACAGTAATATAAAATTATAATAAAATTTTTCATAATTTTATGCCTCCAATATGCTGGTTTGATAGATTCTTCATAACCGATAGTTTGTTCCTCTATTAATAATTCTATATGAGTTATTTTAATGTCATGTAACTCCATATATTCAAATGTATACATTAACAATCCATTAATATCAAATATTTATTCATAAAATTCCCCCCTTAATGTTCACATTACTGACTATCTTTAATATTTAATTCATCAGTAGGTTTTGTATTGTAATTATTATAAACATGTGTTTCTCCCCTATTACCTTGAAATAATATTATGAATAAATTTAAAATTTGGATTCAATAAGATCGATATATAACTGATCATTTTATTATTCATGAAAATAATTTATTTTTCCTTTATTCCACCTTATATATTTATTTTTAAATTTAATTTTCTGTCTAAATAAATCTTTATACATATATATATTAAGTAAAACTAATCTAAAAATCTCTTACATGTTTTCATTTATAGGCTTCCCTCTATAACATGGAAAATATTTCCAAAGATAAATCATAGTATTATACATTTTCTCTATAATAAAAATTTATATTATTGGAATATTATATCCATATAAGAATTGGATTCCTCAATTAAATATTTCTCACATTTATAATTAATCATCTACAAAATCAATTTTCTATTTAAATTAATATCTATTTATATGTAAATTTTATATACTTCTGGGTTTAACCTTATATTATATATAACTAAAAAAATATATTTAAAACTATTTTATGATAATTTTTATCATGTTTTTAATCTAATAGTCTTCATTAATATATAAACATTATTAATCACATCATAAATTATTATATAGATATTTTTATCCTAGTGATATTTTTGAATATATCATTGACTTTATTTTTAGGGTAGAACATCAAATCATAAATCATTATTTGGAATATATGAATAATTGGCCACTAAATAGGATGTAACCTTTGATTTCATTGGATAATTTTTCTTCTATATGTTATTATTATATGAAACTCATAAAACTAATTTTGATTATACTTGAGAGTATATTAATCAATCATGTTTCTGCCTTCAAATAATCATTGATACTAATATTATCCATTTCATTTAATAACATCTTTTTTTGTGAGTATTTTCATTTCCATATATCTTTGTAGAGACCTCAATAATTTTAGGTGATCTAATATATGTTCACCTATGATTATTATATATATAATAGTAGAATCTAGGAAATTTCAAATTTTTTATTGATTTTATATCAGTCTATGTACCATTATTTTTTTTAAATAAATGATTTTTATAAACCCTATTTACTATGATACCACATATTACACCCATTTTATCCCCTAAGAATAATTAATGGGGGGATTTGACTGATTTTTTATCTTATAAGATGGATTTTATTATCTAATTACTATAAACTAACAAAAACAATTCTGCATGACACGATGAAAATGACATAAGTTATGAGAAAAATGTAATAATATAAATTATTTATCTGGGTAACCAAATTATGCTACATCAAAAAGAAAATAATTTTTCATCAATTCAATGTATCAGAAATCTTCTAGCATGTTATTATTTTTATAATATAATAGGATCTATTTACTATCACATTAATGGATTACCTTTACCTCGTATTTCTCCAATCTTAGTTGGACTATTTGGTTTAGAGGAACCAAATCACATTTTACTATAAACAATCAGTGAAAATATGTACATTAATCATATGTACATTTTCCCAAATCTCTATAGGCTATAGAAATGTTAAAAAAAGTTCAATGAAAAACATTATGAATAAATTATATAACTAAAATATGAAACCAAATAAATGATTTAAACTAGAGACCTACAATTCTCGTGAAATGTGATAGATAAGTCATTAATATGAAATAAATATGCTGAAATTTATTTCTTAAACAGTAATTGATTAGATCACAACACACATTACTAAATTATAAAGCATAAAAAAGTATAATTTCTTTTTTCAAAATGAACATCACCATTATTACATCATATAAAACATAAATTGTTACTATAATTGATTTTATAAGGATAAAAGAATCTGATGTTCCTTGACTCAATAGTCATATCCCATATATATTAAAAATTCTTCAATGATTGAAGCTCTCTTATATACCTCTGATAAAAAGTATTACTCCACCTAAGCCCACAATAATATTAATTTAAAAGAATAAGATAATCCACTATATCTCATTTGAAAATTTCTATAACCAAAAGAAAAATCATTAATTATTACAGTCACACTTTGTGTATATGTATTTTATGTGTATTAGATCATTGTTTGTATTATCCCCTCTTGCAAGGAATAATTGTTATGAAATAAATCTATAAATTATTTTTAGTAAAAATAATAAATTTACACATTCAATTAAAATGGAATTTTTTAATATTTTCTAAAATGAATATGTCTATAGACCCATAGGTTATATATTTGGGTTTCTCTATAGATTTAAATAGAACTGAAAAATGGATTAAATTATAATATAATAATAGAAAAAGTTATTAAAAATAAAAAATTCATCAATGGATCAAAACGAACATTAATTAGGAATAAAAAATTTTATTTTTATCATATATATCATTTTTAAATTATAATTATAATGGGTTATCCCTATCTTATATATTTTTGTAATAATCATGGTATAATGTTTTACGCACCACATTTTTTTATTATATTTAATGCTATAAAATATATCAAGTTCCTTTGTATCACTGTAATGTTATAAATTTAATTTATTGTTTATATATTATTTTATGTTATGAAAGTAGTATTATAGTGTAATGAACCAATGGTTTATAAATAAAATTCACTTTTCAAAATAATAAATTCAATATAATGAATTTTTTTATAGAAAATACATGAACAACATTGGTCTTTTTGGAACTTTAAATGATTTATCTTTTCAAATTACAAATAACAATAAGCATTATAACAGTTTATTATATATCAATTTTACAATGAATATTCGTAATATTTCTTATTAAGGGATGTGATTCATTATAATTGGCACAAATAGATGTTTTGATGGCCCTGAATAGTAGGATCATACCCTATGATTCCCATTTATAAAATATTAAAAGGGAGATGGAATCCCTAATACATTACCATGACCATGAGTAAGATAAGATTCAAAATCAATATTATGTGATAAACTATTTATGAGTGAATATCATGATTATCGAGATGATGACCCAAATCATATTTATCGGATGACCCCATGAGTGTTTCACTATCACACACATAACCCTTAGGGAATACAATTCTATAATAATGGTTTATCTATCTAGAACCCAAAATTATATGTATTTATATTTTCATGGAATAATTATTATACTTATAATATTATAATTATATTATTATGATTAAATAATAATATTTTATAAAAAATAAATCTTTATATGATGATATATAATTTTTTTTTTCATAAATACATAGTTTCAATCAAGAGACTATTTTATTGGATTTCTTATTTTTTGAATTAAATGTCCGTTATCATTTTTTATTAAATAATATTAACCTAAATAGAAATAAAATAATAATTTTATGATGTGAAATATAATTTATAAATTGGCTAGATACTGTTATCATCTTAAAAAACATATTTTTCTGTAAAACTATATTTCTATAAAATAAATTAAAATCATCCTTTTAACAATAAGTATTATTATAAATTAAATATAATTTTTAAAATCTGTTTGTTTAAAATATCCAGTAGTGAATTTTTAATAATTTTTTCTGATAGTCAAATATTTATGTAGAACATAAATATGAGATAAATATACGTTATGTATTGTGAACTCATAAAATACCAAAAGATATGTAATTAATAATAAAATGATTATCCATAACCAAAATAATATTTTGTAAAAAAAAGTATTATCATTATTTTATTGGCTTATTTTATAAACCCTTAATGAGTCCCCCATAACCAATATTATATTTATAGATTTAGAAATAAATTCACTGAACACAAGAGTCTCATTCACATGAACATGGGTATTATTTTAATGATTATGGTTCATTTTCTTATAATGTATTTAAACCCACTATAAATTAGCACAAACCATGTTACAGTGTGTGGGTTAGATTAATTTATGATCAAGAGTCTAAAATCCATTTTTATAAATTAATAAAAAATTCCCCTATATTCTATTACAAAAACAAAATAAACCTCCTGTTCATTTTCACTACAACAATTTATATCACAACCATACTCATTAAATACATATTTAGATCCCTATAATGTTATTAAAATTCTCTTAATAATCCCCTCCCAATCTTTTAGAAGTACCCTTTCAAAGTAATGGATCCTATCTGAACTGCCATTATTCAGGCATTTTGCTTATATTGTTCCTTTCTATATCAAATTGTTCTTGTTACGATATGTTCATAAATAACCATCATATTTTTTTAGGAATTAAAATTTATGGGAGAGACCGTTCACTCCCATTACACCCATATGAAAAAATTTATTTACACATTTTTAGTTTCAAACAAAATAATGATATTTTATATTCCAATCATCAATGTAGTGAATAACACAACCCATTTCAACTCATCAGTTTTTTTAAAGACATAAATATCAATCACTTTGTATGGAATAATAATTTTTTTAACCCACACTACTTAATATTTGTATTATTAGTGATTAAATAAATCATTCTATTGTACGATCTATGTGGCACACTTGTACATTAACATGACATGAATATGATAGGTGGAACCCATATTATGAATTCCTCCAATGGATTAGGTAATGTTTTTCTATGTTGAGATACAGTGCATGACTCTTGAGAGGTTATCCTAAGATCATTGTGTTCTGATTTCTATGCATCTAGTCTAGGATTATACTTATGAAATATTTATTCATGTTGTATCCATTGTAATACATTGCCTTGTTGTTATTATTACATATCATGATTTTATTTTCTTGATTATGATTCTGACACCTTTTATGTTACCATGATATTACTGTTTTAATAAATGAATTACATTATTTGTTTTATTCAATGTTTATTTGTATAATATACTCTATTTCTCAACCCTTTATTATGTATGTCCCCAATATATCCTGTTCATTTTTAGAATATGTAAAATATTTTAAGAGAATTCAATGGATATTTAATTTAGGCTATTTTTTCCAATATATGTTATTATGTTATGTACCTAATAACACAACGTCACAAGGCCTCATGATATTCTGGTGCTCTATTAACTATATCATTATGTTATAAATATTAAATTATTGTTTATTAAAGCTATGTGTTTTCATAGTTGGTATCAATGGAAAATATAGTTATATAAGGAAGTTGGATTAGAAAACTGATCGAAATACCTATAACATCTTGTGTTTTTAAAAGGAAACCCTTTGTTTGATGGCATATATGATATGCCACATCGAGCTAAAAACAATTAATTATTATTATTTAATATGGTAGTTATTGTATAACTTATTTAAATGAATGAATGAAAAAGATTACTAATATTACCATACTATATCTCACATGAGAATATATAGTTATTTATTTCGATACTAATTAATTATAAATGATAATAAGACCGTTTTCAGAATAAAAGGAGTTTTTTTATAGAAAACTATTTACATCTGAACAAATGTGTTTTAAACCTATAAATTATATAATCATTCATATTATATTATATTAATGATATATATATATATATATATATTTAATTTTATAAATATAATATTTAAAATTCATATTATAGGTTTTATATATCTAATATATAACCAAATTCAATTTTAGTCATAAAAGAAGTATTTTTTTTAAAAGCAGTTTCCCACCTTCGGATGGAACACTTGATTTTAAATCTAGAGTTACCACTATTATTAGTTATATTTGAAAATATGATCATATTAATTTAGATAGTATTATGAACAACTACTTTGGTTTTATTCTAGTATTTATCTGATAAGTTTTATAGTTTGAGGAATAATATTGAAATATTGTGTTTTAATTGAAAACAATTCTTCATAAATTTTTTTATAGCGTTAAATTATATTTTTAATCTGTCTAAAGTAAAATAAGATAATTTATTTATAATATAATTCACTTTTCATCATAATAATTAATTTCACGTTGAATTTGGAAATAAAATATTTATGAACATTTGAACATATTTACTTTAAAATTTTATTTTCTCATTCCAACTGAGAGATTAATTAATAATTAATTTCTACTAATTATTTTTTTAATAAGGAAATATTTATTCCATATTTGGAATCATAAGTTCCAAATTTCGAATTAGTTCCCATTTATTATATTAAAGTATGAATAGTAATTGTAGTTGTATTTTAATTACCCTGGTTAAGAGTAAAACAAGAAATTAGAGGTGAAAATAATATTATAAATATTGTAATATAACAATAAATCTAGTTTTTGATAAATTATATGGGTGATATTGGAATAAAATAATTCTTTAGTCAATGATAAAACTATTGAAATCCACATGTATTATAGTATGACAATTATAATATTATATTCCCTGAAAAGAAAAATTTGTCACACTCTTATTTTTAAAAAGTAATTTTTTATATAGGGTTATATAAGGGCTACATTTGAAACTAAGTAGTATTTATAAATATAAAATTTTTACCTACATCATGGAAATTTATTTACAATTTTTAGGAAATAAATAATTATATTACATGGTGAAAAAATAATGATGCAATAATTAATTAATTAATATAACAATCAAATATTTGATATTAAAGATATTAAAATAAATAAAATATGATAAAACTGATCTCCTAAAAAAATTTATGGACTTATTTGAAATGTTATGGATTATTTAACTGAGTTTTCTTAGAATATATCATGTTTTTATGATATTTTTAAAAATTCAAACAATTAGTTGTGTCAAAATTGACATTATTGATATTTTAAAATAAATAATATTTTATTTAATGATATAAAATTAATAAAATACTAAAATTCTGAAAAATAATCATGATAAGTCAAAATATTTCATAATTTAATCATTTATTGCTATTTTTTTTCATTTTATAGTATTTATATTTACCCTCGAATTGTAAATTACATGATATCATGATAAAAATTAAAAATGTTAAATAAGGTTTAAATTAAAAATATAACGGTTAATAAATAGTCAAAACTCATCTAATTTTAATTAGATTATATGTATTCATTCCAAAATCATCATATACTAGAAAGGCATCCCTTTTTACTAATTCTTTTAATTTAATAGACTTAAACACCAAATTGGTTCAGAAAAATTATTCCCAAATCCCAAAAAAAATCCTTCTACACATTACAGATGCCTTATTTTAAGAAAAAACCCCTCCTTATAAATGTTAAGGTGTTAAGAAGAATATATTTTCTGAAGAAGTTGTATCATTCTCAATTATTTTTTTCCTCAGTTATTTCTTCTTCAACTTCCATTAAATATTCTACAAGAATTATGAAATAATAACGATAGAATAGAAAATATAATAAGATGTTATTATGTTAATATTATCTCCTTAATCAATCCCCAATTTCATCTAATGGAAATGAATTATTCGTTCATGTGTACGGGGAACTATCACCTCCACAAACAGATATAATTCATTTTTGATCATTGTCTCTCAAGAATGGTTATAATGAAAGAATTAATATTTTTATATGATATTTGTGATATATTTATAATTATTAAATATTAATATATCATTTATGTTCTTACATTTCCATGGACATAAAAATGATAATGTCGTTTGTTCGTACATGTGAACTATCATCTCTACAAAGTGAAGTACATAATTTTTCATAACCACATCACATAGATTATTTATATAATTATATGAAAAATATTAATAGGATAATAATGATATTATTATTATTATAGAACTATAAAATGAAACTTATTTTCATTCCATAGTGATCATTGAAAAATAGAAATGTTACTATTGTGTACATATGACATACAATCTCCATTACTATAATATTGGTCATTTTTAATAACATTAAAAAAATGGTTTGATTAAACAAATATTATTGTTTTATATTAGAAATTAGTATTTAATTTATATTATTCTTGTGGTGATAGAATAATCACCACTTTCATTAGAAACATCATAAAAATGTCACTTTTCACTCAAGTACCAGATACCAACAACACATACTCCAAGAACATAATTAATTAATTAATTATTATAAGATGATAATAAATGATATAAAAGGAATAATTTTTTTTAAAATGTTTATAGAGAATTTATATAATTAACCTATATTTATTTTTTCTAAATATTAGGATTTTTTGTGTGGAGTTAGACTCATGATATGTGACTCATTAACTAGACCATAATTTTATGTGTTTTAAATATTTATTTTTATAAATAATTATCTTTCATGTACATGTTTTTATAATGTGTTTTTTGAATGTTTTTAAATGGAAAATAATTTTTTAAAATGAAAATTTTATAATTTATTACAAATTTTTCAATGTAGTATGGGATAGTTTGATTTTAAAACCATTATTTAAATGATTTAAATGTGTTCAAAAAATAGATTTATTATTTAAATAACATTGAATATTTTCTAGAAATATACGTCATGAACTAAATTTCTCATTTGAAAAAATAATTAATTATATGAAGTTTCCTTCCTATCATTTCATTGTTCATTGCAACTAATGTAATTTCATTATTATGTGAATGTTTTTTTATTTTATCGTGATTTTTACAATAAAATGGTATTTAGATATCTCTATGTGTTTTACACATGAGTTTAATAGATTATTCATGTGTTTTTTCGGTGTTGTATACATTAAAATTATATAAAAAAGATTGAGCGCCATTATATCTCATAGGTAAGGGTGATATATTTTATAATAAGGGTAGATCCCTATTATAGTTCATGAAATAAGGGTGAGCTTGATATATATTATGTGGAGGTTGAGCCATATTTTATCCCTCCAATGATTTGGGTATTCTAAAGGTGGAAGTAGACAATATAATTAGTACATTTTTAAGGGTGAATGTAGGAGTGATATTATATTGATTTCCCAATGAACCTATCTAATATTTCTATTATTTATAATTAAGTTTTTATGAAATGATTTTTTATAGGATTTCATATTTTCACTAGTCTCAAGATTAAATTTATTTGGGTTTCCTACTAATTTTTTTTCTCATCACATGTTTTTAAATCATTATGATGTTTCTTATGAATTATAAGGATAAAGAAGATATAATAATGAATTTATTAATGATGCATTTTGAAAAGAAATCATATATTTTTTGAAACGGTTTTCCTTTGTTGAAAAAACATATACTATGTATAAGTATCACTCATAATGTATGGGTTTACTATATATGAACTTTTCTTAAATATTTAGAACTCTAGGTCTAAAATAACATTTTAAATGAATGAAAAAAAATTCTAGTCCGAAGTCAAAAAAATAAGTTCTGTACATGGGTGAGTCTTAATAGTTGGTATCAGAGAAAGGTTTAGAAAACATTTGAGAATAAATTATTTTTTTAGAGTTTTGAATTTCATCATGAATTTATAATTTATAGGATTATTATTAATTTAGTTTCCTAGAAACCATTATGTTTCTTTAACTTGGTAAATTTTAATGTTGTTAATTGTATGTTTAGAGACATTTATTTTTTATTTAATAATTAGTAATCTGTTTTTTGGATACAAAATGAAATGTATGAGATAAATAATGAGGTTAAAACATTTTATTTATATTTTAAAGTCATTTTCATATTCTTTGAATTTTATTAGAATTATATTGTATTCGAAAAATGACAACCCATAGGACCAGTGAAAACCCCCCACATCCGTAAAATACATGGGAATCGAATCCCCAACATAAGTACGATAGAGTCGAATCACCTACCTGTAGCCTATGTGAAGTCCCATTTAAGTATACCTATTTTTTTTAACAATTTAATGGAATAATAATAAGTTGCTTTTGGGAATAATATTTTTTCATATTGGAAAAAAAAATTGGGTATTAAGTGACGAATGCTATTTCGAAAGATGTTCTTGATTTTGGGCATCCAATATGATTGAGGTGAAAATAATATTATGAGATTTTATTTTACTATTAATAGTTTAATTATTTTTTTGATGAATATATGGATATATTTTATAATTATGGAGATTTAGGTTATTTATGAATATTGAAGTATACATTATGATTTTTAGGACAATTAAATTTTGGTGTGATACTGCAAGAGTAATAGATGTTATTTGAAGATATTTCATAAACCTTATCTTGGAATATTATGTGACCAAATGATTTTTTTGTTTTCAATTTTAGTCTAGAATATTTTTGAGTAATTGTAAATATAGTTTAATGATTATGGTCGAACTTTTGGAATTATTGTTGAATTGTATAGATTAGAATTATTCTCTCTTCATAGAAAGGATTAATCCTTTATGGAAAATTATATTATCATATTCTATGTAGTTTGGTTTAGTTGATGTTTCTTGATATGATAAATAGATAGTTAATCATTTATGTATTATGTGACTCTCTAGAAGTTGATTCTAGTGCTTCATGTTGGAAAATATCATCTTAAATACTTATCATTCAGACAAAAATATGAGATTGAGGGGAAATTATAATATTGGATTAATCTGTACCTATCATGTAGATATATTTACTTATGTATCTAGTATAACAAGTAACAAAATTCCTCAACTCTATGAAACCATTCTTTAACAAAAGTTATCCACTTAAATTTATGTCTAAGAAATCAATGTACTTTTAATGGATAACATATTAATGGTTTTGTGATTGTTAAATTTATAATGATCATATTCACTATCACTCTCCATTAGAACATGATAGTACATTTTTCTTCTATAAAAATATTTTACTACATGGAACCCTAGTTTGTGAAATCTCATATGACCTTTGTACATCTAGTTATTTTTATTAATGTGGAAATTCTTTTAATTATTTTTCTAATGTGGGATTTGAATAAAGACATTTTGAAAATTAAATCCCATTCTTTTTTATTCAGATTTTAGATTGACAGGAAAAAATTTATTAAATCATAGGCAATGTAACATCCATAATTTTTAAAAGTAAACACAATGTTGGATAACATACCTCATATGCCACAAAAAGGTTATGTGAAATACACAATATTTATATTTAATATGGTAGTTATTTCATAACACCCAGATGATTGAAATTATTTTGTAATATTATTTACATAGATTTAGATCAATTTATTCAGGGTATGAGTTGAACCCTAGAATAAATTTTTTATTTTTTGATGTCTTAGGTTGGTTTTTCTCATGTACACAATTTGAGAAAACATAAGGTAAATCATGAGGCCCTCCCAAAAAAACTTTTCATCCTATGTTGTGTTTCCAGTATTGAAGTGCATCACATGTGCAAAATTTTAGAAACTATGCGGCCAGAACGCCCACATTCCCCTTCTTTTCTATAGGGTGAACACAGTTGGTGCTTGATCTGTCAGACCATGTATAAAAATCAGCTGGCTTTCTATGTTCAAAACTAAATTAAAAGAAAATTAAAATAAAATATTAAAATAAAATAAAATTTAATAATTTTAATAATAATAATTATAATCAATGTTATTATTTTTATTATCGATATTTATATTATTGTTAATTTAGTTTTTTAAATTATTTTTAAATTATTTTTTTCATTACTTATTTTTCTAGATTATTTAATTTTCCTTCCATTCCCCTTATTTCTCATCTTCCCTAAGTGTCACATTGAGTACATCTCGCCCCCTCCATTGTCGTTCACCTCCCCTCCCTCACGACCTTTCTTCCACATGATTAAAACTTCTAGTTTCATAATGGTTCTTGGTTGGTTCTTCATGGTAAGTTTTTATGCGCTTATCATCTCTGTTTAATAGGACATTCTCCCTCTTATGTATCCCAGTTCCATTAGGTTGAAACCTTGGTCATTGGTTAATCTGATTTTTGTTGGTTTCATCCCTCACTTGGTCGTGCAGAAGTTTCTTGGCTCATCCTCATTCATATTTCGACATCTACAACTGAAGGCGAAACATATAAGCATTTATTGGCTTGCCGATGCCATATAGGTAAGGGTATTATTCAACTGTTTAATTTTTCAAATTTATATTGGTTCCCTATGGTTATTCAGTGTATATAAGCATAGTGTTTTGGGTGTCTGGGGGCTCTTTTGTGGTGCACACACGAATACATAGGTATTTATCTATATATGTATATATATATATATATATCTCCCTTGGGAATATTTACTTAGGGTGCAAGGAATAAATTCCTTAGACAAAAGGATATATTTATAATGGTGTATGTGTGTATGAGTGTGGGAAAATTTTTACTGTTCTTCACCTAATTTTTTTAGTGCTAAAGTATTTGAATTTCTACAGTCCTATTTTGTGGTAGCTAGCCCTAGGACATGACCATTAAAATGAAGTAATTACTAAAGGCTAGTTTCTCCATCCAAGTATTCATATTAATTAGTGATGTATAGTTTTTTGAATATTATATTCACATGAAATAATGTGGTTTACCTCTTTTATTATGTTTTTTTAAAAAATTTAATTGTTTTGTGCATCCCAAGTGTATACAAAAATACCTATTTGGATATTTTTAATGTATTTTTAATTCAAGGTGATGGTTGGGTTTTTATGAATAGGTTTCCCAGTAGGGTTTTTTGTTTTCAAAGTCACATGTGTACAGTTATTTATGAAATGGTTTAGCATGTGGAGGTTACGATAGGCCATCTTGGTACTTTTGAGATGATATTTTGGAAAACCCTCCTCAGAATGAGTATATTTCCATGTTAGTTGATAAAGAGATTAGAGTTTATGTGGTTTGGGAATTTCCTTATATGATAATGGTTTAAATTCAAGGGTCTATGTTTTGGGCTGGTCAGGGTGGTATCGGTTTTTCGGATCTATTTGATGGAATGTATGTTTGTTTCATTGCATTGTATTGATTAAAACACCCCACTATAAACATGACATGGGATCTTGGCATACATATGAGGATTTATAAGAATGATTTATAATAAATTTTAGTTTACACGCTCACTAGTTTTCCATAGTAGGGGGTGTTTTTATATGGTATTGGGCACCCTAGTTAGGCCAGGCTGTGTGACGATTGAGCGTTTCTGTATTTTGATTTCATTAGATAGGGCATGTCTCTAGGATGAGTCACGTGTATTTTATGTTCTAGTTTTTCTATGAGTTCTTAGGTATTCTCATGTATTATTTAGAACTTGTTCCATTATCCCCTAACCATCCTTATGTGATCATCTTATACACACCTATTCTATGTAGTTTTATTGGTAAAATTTGAATTTGTTTTTTTTTCATAAAAAGATTTCACAAAAGTAGTTTTGAAAGTGTAAATTTTTTCCAATTTTCCATTGCAGGAAATATGAACATTTCCTATGTGGTTCTCATTCATGTTTTTCTAAGAACCTAATTTTATTCTATTGAAGGAATCTTTTTTAAAATGAGGATGGAAATGAATTTTCATTTGATTACTATAAAACGAACATGATAAATGGATAATGTTTTTTTATTGTAGTTCAAACATGAAATTGATGAATTTTTTACTTAAATAAAATGTATTAGGTAATAGGGAACTTTGTCACACCAAAAATGTTTTAAAACTCACGATTATCTTTTTAGGTTTGTTTTTAGATTCAGATGTTACTTCTTGTGAATATTTGGTCTCCATAGTGCAACGTTGTTTTGAGGACAGTGGTGACCCGCATGGTAACATTGAGGTATGGGATGTTTTTATCTTTCCACCATGAGATTCCTTTTTTTCAGTTCATATTTGGGGTCTATATTTAGTATATGAGAAAAAGTGTTCCCGTCTATTTTATTATAATTCCTGACACTAGTTACCGGACCTTGGGGATCGGTGATGCCCTTCAAGATTCTTCTTGGATCGGCTCAAGTGACCAGTTCTAGGATGTTCTAGGTTGGTTCAACAAAAAATGGTAATAGGGAAGGCCCTTGATATTTGAGGTGTTAGGTAGTTTGAGACTAGAACTATCAGGACGCAGGAGATAAGTAATGAATGAGAATTGAAAACTATTTATTGATAGGACCTTCATGTTGCTAGTGGTAGTCTAGGATTTGGGTGTATTGTTTTGGTTTGTGTTAATGGTTAATGGCCAAGGGGGTGAGATGGAATTTCATGAAATACATCGATATAGTAGATAACAATGTGGATCCTGAGTGTCCATTTTCAAAAAATCCTTGTTGTTGGTGGTTTCATGGAGATAATTATGCTAAACCATGTTGCGGGGTGAGTCATGACTATTATTTCCCCATTTACCTGCTTCGATGAAAGTGTTGTTTTTTCCTTTGTTTTGGGTGGGGTGAATTTAAATTAGCTTCAGGTTTCATAATTGACTTATAAAATGAGGCATGACTTGTAATGGTTTGATTTCAAAAATGAATACCATAGTTTTTTTCATAATGGAAGGGAATGTTCATTTTATTTTGATATGTTTTATAAAATGTTAAATTAGAATTAGGTTGTAAATGACTTCATTTGAGCGTGAATTTTTATGTGTGTCCCTTGGTGTTCCTTATGGATGTTCACATATTCTCGCTAGTTAAGGGACGATTCATGTTGGCATGCATGTGTGGATGAGACAATTAGATTTCAGAACAGACACATATGTGATGGTATATAGGACACCAATGGTGAGTCTTTGGACTCCAAAGATTGATCTGGTTTTCAAAATATTTTTTTGAAAAGGAAAATGGATTCTAATAAAAAGGGGATTCTTTTATATAATATTTGTGGCTCAAAGTGGGAGTTTTGATGGTGTTTTTGGATTTTTAATTGAATGTATCAGAATTATTTTTGAAATGGGAATAGATTTTTTATTTCAATGTGTGATTAAATTAAAAAATGGGTGAATTTGGGAAAATTGGGAATTTCAAAATAAGATTTGTTTTATTGTTTTGTGATGTTTTGGTGGAATTATTTTGGTTGAGATTTTAACCATCTATCAATCATTTTGTGATGTGTTGGTCTATGATATTGAAATTTTGTTAGATATATCTTTTTTGTTGATCTTTAGTTGGGTATCAATACAGTTTGGTATTATTTTGTTTTTCAAAGTATAATTTACAAGAATGTATGAGATTTTTCTTGTTTAATTATGTCATTTTCATTGCCGAAACTCCCATTAGAGTGGTGGGATCATGTTTCTTTGTTAGTATCCCATTTTATGTGGTAATCAGGGGGTTTTATAGGTAATGGAGTGGCTCATGGAAGGTGAAATCATTTTCAGGACCTCTTGGGGTAGTGAGGGTTCATGTTGTTTTCAGTTTCTTTGTAGGTCTGACATTAGACCGATGGAGGCTGGACGTTGAAGTATTATCACAGGTTGGGGTTTCATGTGATTTTTTTATGAATACATTCATATATTGAATTTATCCTATGGATGTCAAGGCTAGGAATGTGGCGGGTATCATGAGTGTTCATAAACATCTTTGAAGGCATAAGTAAACCGGAGTATAGAGATTGATTCATTTTGTTTAAATGTAGTGTTAGATGACTAGTTTGGAAAGATTGTTAAAGAAGAATTTTTTCTGAGTTGGTTATTAAAATGTAGGGAGTTGTAATATCAGTTTCTCCTTGGAGTTCAGGATGATCCCCCATCTGGTGGAGGGTTATACCGAAGGAACCTATCCTCGGTTTGACTCTCTTGTTGGTCCCAAAAATTCATTCACCAAGATGACCAATTGTGTGCTTCCAGTGTGGATTGTTATGTCATCTAAATGACTCTTGTAAAAATCCTCTAGATACTTACCTCTGATGTAACAGTCTAGCTCACATGGTTATACTCTACAAGTTGCGTCATTTAGATGATAAATTCTTGCGAGAGGAAGTCATCACCTGACTGTGAGTACGAGATGATTTGGTCATTAGGGCTCCATCGACATGACACAAAGTGAATCTCTTGAACATTCATAAAATCCTCAAAGGAGAAATAAACATTGGCACAAGTTTAGGTTTCTGGTGTTGGAGTAGAGATAGCTCTAGTCTCTTAATGTAATTTTGTTCTTCTTTTTGTTTTTTTATCTATTTAAAATTAATGGTAATATTATTTTATCATAATATCATCCTTTTGTTTTGAATGTTGATTTTTTATTCATTGTTTCCATTCTTGAAAATTTATTATTATTTATGTGAGATGATCTCAATTTTATATTAGAAGATTATTTTGTCTTATGGAGGTGATAAATAATGGTTTGGTTTATTTCATGCTTTGGTGTTGTTTTTTGGGAACCCCTTATGGAAGGGTTTGGATGACCATGATTTATAAGGGTTTTCTTGTTTCGGGGGTTCCCACTTCAGTTAACATTTGTAGTTCTAGATTTAGATAGTGATGGGTTTTCCCAGAGTTTTTCTAAGTTGGTTTGTTCATAAATTGTGGGGATACCCAACACAGATCTAATTGAAGTTTATTTTTGTGTTTTTTGTACATGAAAATTTCATTTGGGGGGGACCTCTTATTTTTATCATGGGTGTTCTCATTTATTATCCCTTAGATATGGTTAGGTGTTACTAGTAGAATGAAATTTCACATCGAGTTAATTGTTTTTTTGGGGCGGTGATTGATTCTTTGTTTGAAAGGGTGACATTCTAAGGGAATAATGTGTTTTTTGAGTGTATAATATTCTCACACCAACCATTTAAATTTTTTAATTTTATTTTTTTCTTGTCTTTGAATAATTTTGGTTGAGGAACATGTTGAGGCACAATTTATTTTTTTAATTTATGAACTCTCTCGTGGTTTTTTGGCTTCTGTACGGTTGGGGTAAACTGTGGATCCCTACCTATATAACTATGCATCGTGTGTTGGTTTTCTAATAGTGAGGTGCATGGACATCACACCATTTGGGATGCCATGTGGGCAACCTGTGCATGTTCCACTTTCCTAAAGTAGAGTGAACATGATTGGTGGACGGTCTAGCAAACTGTGCGGCCAACCCATCTGGGATTCCTATGTTCAAAAATAAAATAAAATACAATTAAAATTAAATTTGAAAATACAATAATATTTAATAATGTGTTTTATCAATAATAATTATGATGATAATTATTATTATTATTGATATAACAATAATAATAATAATTAATATTATTATTATTATGTATGGGTTTCGATTTATCTCTCATCTCTTTTATCACTATTTTGTTTTCATTATTCGTTTATTTTTCATTACATTCCTTATTTCCCCTACCACTATATGTCATACGAAGTAAATCCCCCTATTTTAGGGTCGTGTTCCTCCCCTCCCTTAGGGCCTCTCTTCTTCTTGATGAAACCCATAAGGTTTTTGATGAATCTCATTCGGTTGTTTGAATTATAATTTTATTCCCCCATTTTCTCCTTTAATTTGGTTGTTTTCCACTCTTCCAACACCCAGTTCAATTCTAACAATCCTTATTTCATGTATTAATATGATTCTTGTTGGTTTCTTACATCGTTAGGTTATGCATAAGGTCTATTGGGTCGACCTCATTCGTATTCTAGCATCCGCCACCAAAGTCAATGAAGATAGGCTTGTATAGGGTTTCCATCACCACTCAGGGTAAGTTTTTTATTCTGTTGATTTATTTTTCTCTAGTATTTTGGGTCCCTTTAGTGATTTACGTAATATATGAATGGTTTTTACAATGTGTGGTGGATCCATGGTGGTGCACACACATATATAGGTATATATCTATATATGTATATGTATCTACCTCAGGTTTAATCCCTCATTGAGCTGTGAATACATGCCCTGGACTAAAGGATATATATAATGGTATGTGCAAGCGAGTTTAGGGCAGTATCAAGAATTCAAAACCAAATTTCTCGAGTGCTAATGTGTTTGATTTTCACCACTCCCTTTCTCAGGTATGTCTCCCTCTGTATTGACTTTTAAATTCACATAATTATTGTTTTTTTTCTTCCGACCTATTATTTGTTTTAATTAGTTATTTAGGGTTTTTTTAATAATGGTTTCACTTTTCATAATGTGGGTTCCCAATTGAGTTATGCTAAATGAAATTGTTTAATCATGTTTTTCATGCCTCGTGTATGAAGAAATTCCCAATTCTCACTTATTAATTTGTTTTAAATTCAAGGTGATGGTTTGGTTGTCTTAAATGTGTTTCCAAGTAGGTTTTTTATTTTCAATGTTGTGTGAATATGGTTCTTCAATAAATGGTTGAAATTATAAAAGTTATTCGATACTTAGTTGGTACTTTTGAAATGTCTTGTTTGAAAATACTCTTTAGAGTGAGGCTCGTGCCTTATTAGTTGACTAAGAGATGGGAGTTTCCTCACTTTGGGACTTCCCTGTTTAGATAATGGTTTAAGGGAAATGGTATATAATTTTGGTTTATCAGGGTGGTGATGTTTTTCATGAACTATTTGATGTTTTTTTTGTTCGGTTTGTTGCTTTGTTTTGTTTGGAACACCCCTTTGTGAACATGACACGAGAACCTAGTATTGCTATGAGGAATTATAAGAAGGATTTCTACACTAGTTTAGTTTTCATACTAGCTAGTGGCCCATAAGAGTGGGGATATTTTTTTGTTATTTATATGGGATTGGGCCCCTCGATTAGGCCAAGAAGGGCGACCATCAAGAATTTTGGAATTATGATTCATTAGGTAGGACATGCCTTTGGGGTGAGTTATTTGTATATTAAGTTCTAGTTTTTCTCTGAGTCCCTAGTTATTCCCATGTTTTTTTCAAAAATATTATCATTATAGCAATTCCCTAATTAAGTGATCAATGTATGGTCTCCTTGTTTATGATGTTTTCTTGGTGAAATGTGAATGGGTGTTTTTTATATAAATGTTTCATGAATGATTATTTGAAAGTGTAATTGTTTTCCTCTTTTCCCTTGTATAAAATATTATCATTTGCTATTTATTTCCCTTACCCCCTTTCCCCAAGAACCCAATACTCTTCTATGGAATAAATCTTGTTTAAAATTATGAGTAAATTGGATTGTGAATTATTTACTCTAGAATGAACATGACCCCAAACCTGGGATTTATATATAGTAGTGAAAACCTAAAATTGATGATTCATTATTTAATAGAAAATAAATTAAGGAATATAGTAAATTGGAACATATAATGATAGTTAATATTCACTCATGTTTTTTATATATGATTTTAGTATCAGGTGTTGATTTGTTCTTAGAATCTTTCACCGTATTGCGATGTTGTTTTGTGATCGGTGGTGACCTACATAGTCAGATAGAGGTATGCACAGTATTTTTTTACCGCTAGCTTCTGTTATTTTGGATTAGTTTATAATTATTTATAATCTTCAGTTAATGGGAAATATTATTCCAATCTGTTTTATCTTGATTTCTAACACAAGTTTCTAGTACGTGGGGATCTGGAACACCTTTTGGTCCTTGTTGTAGATCGGCTCCGGTAAAAAGTTCAGTGTTGGCCCATGTAGGCTCGTGGCATATTCCATATCCTTTAGAAGTCACAAATTATTAGGATTAAACATATTATGAATATATGGTATACACATGTATAAATTATTAATTATTCACTTTCCAACTAATAATAAATGAAAATAAAACACTTTTTAAAATTAAAGGAACTGTTTTTCCAAAGAATTATTCAAATGTGGATAAGTTTGTATTATTATAATAAATTATAAATTAACTCTTTTAAGATTATATTAATTAATTATAAATTTGTAATATATTAAATATAATATTTATCATTCATATTATAATTTTTCTATACATACTTTAAGAACACGTTAAATTTTATTCATAAAAGAAGTACTTTGAAAAAAAAGAAAGTCTCTAGTTTTCATAGGAAACTTATTTTTAAATCATGTTAATACCCTTTTATAAGTTTTATTTAAAAATTTATTCATCCTACTTTAATGTGGAATATAAAAATTCACTTTGGGTGAATATTTTGGTATTTTTTGATAAGTTTCAATTTTTGTTGAATAGTGAAAAAATAATGCAATATAATTGAAAAATACATTTCCAAAAAACAATTATAGTGTAAAATTATATTTTTGAATGGTATTATTGTATAACTATATCAATAATTTATAATTTAATATAATTTTTGTGATTAGAAACAATTACAAATTGAAATATGATATAAACAAATTGTGAACGTTTGAACATTTTTTCTTTAGAAATATGTTTTCTCGTTCTGTAAATGATAGAAATTCTTAAATAATTTCTTATAATTATATGTTTTGAATTTGAAAAAACCCATATTCAATACTTTGAATCATAAGGTCCAAGTTTATTAAATTTCTCACTTCTTGTTAAATTATTAATAGCAACATTAATAATATTTTTAATGATCATGTGTATCGGTAAATTATATATTTAACGGTAAAAATAATATTATAAATATTCTAAAATTACCCTACAAATTGTTCTAAATCTATTTTATTAGTGTTTTGACCTAAATAATCATTTTATTAAATTTAAGATCCTTTTTATCCCACTTCTTTGAGATTATGACATTTATAATATTATTTTCAATGAAAAGAAAATTTTGTCACCCAAATATTTTTTACATGTAATATATTTTCAATATTGGAATATATACGGGATATTTGCAACGTTAAATAGTATGTAAAAAGATAAAATATTTTCCTATATCATTTTAATATAATTATAGTTATTAATAAATAAGTAATTAAATTAAATGGTGACACAATGACGAGGTGGTATTTTCATAATAAATGAATGAATCAAATACATGATAATAAAAATTTTAAAATAAAAATCATTTTATATAATTGATGTGGTAGATGAATTTAATGGATGAAATTTAATTGTTAGTTTTGAGTTGATAGTGTATTTTTTAATATATAAAGGTGTTATTATATTTTTAAAAAATTAACATTAAATAGTTCCAAAACTTATATTATTGATATTTTAAAATAAAAAATATTTTATAAAATGATATAAAATAAATAAAAATAATAATATTCTTCCAAGTAATAATGATACGTCTATATATTTAAAAAATTACTCACTTATTGGTCGTTTGGCATTTTATTTTAATTTTATTAACCCTTAAAATTTAAATTACATGATAACCCTGTATGAATAAAATATGTTAAAAAAGGGATATAACAAAATGATAAATTCTAAAAAATAGTCAAAACATATCTAATTTTAATTTAATGGATTTTATTAGACCCAAAATAATCCTATAATATAAATAAATCAGTTTCTCAAAATTTGGAATAAGAAATAATTTTTTTATTAAATTAATTGTTTTTGGAATTCCAAAAGTGCCCCTCCCGTCTCTTATAAAAGCGAACCCGTTCTTCTCATTTTAATTTACATCAAAAATAGTTTTGTTCGAAAAATAATGCATCAAATCCCATTATATAATCCCTTCACACATTCAATAGTCTTTATTATTGGATGAAAACCCTTCTTATCGGTGGTAAGGTGTTGATCAATGGTTATCATCCGGACAATTGGTATCATTTTTAATTAATTGTTCCTGTTTTATTTACTCTTCCACTTCCATCATATCATATTAATACATAATGAAATAATAACCATAGTATCCTAAATATATTGAGATGTTATTATGATCATATAATCACTAAAATCCATTTGTAATTTCATATAATGAGAAATGAATTATTAATTTCTGTGTATGGTAGACAATCACCTCTATGAACTCTTTTAATTCATTTTCCATCACCATATCTCAAAAATATTTATAATGATGGGGTTAATGTTTATATATTATATTCATTACATATTTATCATTATTAACTAATATTTATTTCAAACTTTCCATTATGATAAAATGAAAACTTCGTTCATGTTTAGGTGTGAACTATCACCTCTACAAAGCATTGTGATTTGTTTTTCATCACCCCATCACATGGATTATATATATACTAATATTTAAATTATTAATATTATTTTATTGATATTATCATCAATATAGAAAGAAAAAATGAAATGTTCATTATTTCCATAATGATCACTGAAAAATGGAAACATTACTCTTGCATACATATGAATCACTGTCTCTTTGATTATAACATTGTTCATTTTTATAAACCATACATAAATGGTTTGATTTAAAATTATAATTGATTTATTAATGTATTTATTACATCATAAATATTATTATGTATGTGATGGGCTAATTACCCATTTGACTATAATCACCATAAAAATGTCACGTCTGACTCAAGTATCAAATATCAACTAAACGCCTGACATGAACATAGATAATTAAGTTGTTTTTATAACCTGATAATATGTTATATAAAAGGAATATCAAAATTATTAATGTTTATCATGAAATTAGAAAATTGAACTCAAGTTATTATTAAGGAATAAAAGGATTGTACATAATGAGTCAGACACAAGGTATGCGACTCATTAACTAAACATAATTTTAATTTTTTAATTATTTATTATTATAAATATTTCTTTTCCATTTCTATGTTTCATAATTGGGTTTTTATGAATTTTTGTATGGAAATCAATGTTTTAAAATGGAAAAATTATTATTTATTATAAATGATTCAAAGTTATATGGGAAAAATTAATTTCAAAATCCCTTTTAAAATATTTTATCAAATCACCGAATTGAATTACTAACCACATTATAAATAATTATTATAGGAAGAAAACTATTTTTTAGATGTTTAGGTGTTAATCAATGTTGATCTTCCGAACAAGATGTATCATTTTTAATTAAGTGTTTCTATTTTATTTTTTCTTCCACTTCATTAATATCATATTCATAAATACTGAAATAATAACTATAATAACCTAAATATAATGAAATTTTATTATGTAAATATCATCACCTAAGTAAATTTCTAATTTCATCAAATGAGAAATGGATTATTCATTCGTATATATTTTAGACTATCACCTCCATGAAACAATATAATTCCTTTTCCATCACCATCTCTGAAAACTATATATAAAGAATGAATTATTGTTTATATGTGTTATTCATAACATTTTTATCATTATTATAGAGTAATGTATTTTTTTCTCAATATTTCCATTCACATAAAAATGATAACATAATTCATGTTTACGTGTGAAATATCACCTTCGTGAAGAGATATGATTCGTTTATCATCACCACATCTCATTGTTTATAAATATATTTATATATATGTAATGGCACAGACATTTCAAGTAAAATATTTTCTTAATTTCTTTGGTATTATACGAGTTTGTAGCTTCTGAAAGCACTTGATTCTGAGGCCCGGTGTGCCCGAAAACAATTTCTGTAGTTTATCTCGCGTACGTCCAGTAAACGAAGGAGCGGGTTTTGCTATATTTTGAACCGGTGCTCGGAATCGAAATCTGAGGGCACCGATGAACTCGCAGCGCCAGTTTTTGGTCAAGGGGACCTTCACTACAGTTGCATTATATATGGATCGAATGTTAATAATTGTGGAACTTGCTTAAAATAAATAAAATTCATGTGTACAACTTTATTTTATATTAATGGTGGGCATATCCTACATGGGGGAGTTATGGGAGGGACGCAAAACCACCTAACTACCCATGTGTGGATAATTGTGAGGTGGGGCTAACATGAGCCCCAACCTTTCACCTCCCCCTGAACTCCTTAAAACCCCAAAAAATTCCCTTGTTTAATGTGGACAACTTCCCTTCTTAAAGGGGAGCCTCTCCACCTCCCAAGCTTAGTGAAGTCAACTAAGGTAATTAATAATATTATTAATTATTTTTTTCACACCTCTTTTGATTTATTTTGAATTGCATAGAGATATTTTAAAAGAAGGAGACTTAATGAAATATTTGCCATGGCCAATATTTTGGTAGAATTAGAGGAGAGCTTTCTTCATCCATGAAGAACGACTTTCTCCCTCGATGAAGAATACCGGTTCCACAAAGAACGATCGATTTGTTTTCCTTTTATTACTATGTGACAAGTGAGGAGATGATGCTTCCTCCTCGGACGCACTCTAACATCACCTACGAATTATTTCCCCGAGATGCCGTCTTCCGCGATGCCCGACATGTGACATCACTTATCGTGGTAGGGGTTAAATTCATATTTCATGGATTAAAATTGTCCCTCGGTTCGTTATTATATAAATTTGTTTGTCCGACCTATTGATATCGCATAACGTGGAGGGAACGGGCCGAACAAACACGGCTCGAAGACCCTCTATTTGATCCTGTTTATTGATGGAATTGGTGATTGGAGGTGGAACACAAAAGAGGCTGAAAGTGCAAGGGACACTGTCGCACACACAATGAAGGGTGCGGCCAGGTGGGCAACGATGGAGGAAGTATGGTGTCCTCACGCAGTGCCGAGGATGTGGAACTACAGCTAGAATAGGCTGCAATGGAGGAAGATGGCACCATCGTGCCTGCTGTGCAGCAGGATACACGGTCCGCTTTGCGGGCCGCTTTGGTAGAAGGACCAACTGGCCCGCCATGTGGTCCAATTATTCCAGAAGGTCGGCTGGCTTAGCCAGCTAGTTTGGGAAGGGCAGCACCGCTTGGAACTGCCGATTTGTAAATCTGAGGGGCTGTGCCCCTTGGACCGCTCGGCCTTCAGGCGGAGCCGCTTGACCGGCTGGCCAAGCCAGCCTGACCGCGCCCTGCTGAGCCGCGCAGGGCCAGGCCGAGCCGGGTAACGCCCTTTCGGGCCGGGCCGCGCCAGTTCGGGCCGAGCCGCACCCTTTGGTCCAGAACGCATGACTCAGTGGGGTGGTCCGACCCCTTTGTCGGGTTGGACCCAACAAAAACGAGTTGACCCAACCCGCCAGCCCATCGGGCCGAATGTACCGGGCCCTTTTCACATAAATGTGAATTTCCTAAAGACCGCATGTCCGATCAGCGCGTTGTCTGCGAAACTAGGACCCTTCCGATGAGGAGGTCCTTTTTCGTTACTCTTAGTGAGTTTTGGATGACTTCAGAAAAACAGCCCGGTTGGTTCGAACCTAAAACCAACTAGGCCCTTGTAGCGGAAACACTTATAACGAAAGGACCAGATGTTCGATTGGCATGTCGATGACAATGTTGGATTCCTCTTGATGAGACGGTTATTTTGGAATACTCTACACAGGTTTCAGATGTGGTCGGAGCATGGCCAGGTTTCATTGTACCCGAAATCCAACCAGGCTACTAGAACAAAAATGCTAATAAGTCACAGACTGGGCGTCCGATTGACGCGCTATCTATTACATTGAGACCCATATGATGAGGCGGTCTTTTGAGATACTTTTTATTGGATCTTCATGACACTTGTTGTGTTGACCAGTAGCTCATAGAGAAGATCCCCCAGAGATGATCATTAATAGTACTGTGACCTTGTAATGGGCTGAGACTTGACGAATGCTTGTCCGATTCGTATCAGAGTGACATGACTAGCCCAGTGGGGAGCACTATTGTGTTGGGGTGGAGGACCCATGGCGGCGAGCACTGCTGTATTGGGGTGGCAGACCCATGGTACTCTGCAGGAGAAGTACCTCTGTAGGCTAGTAGGGGGAGCACTACTTTGTTGGGGCGGCAGAACCATGGTGGGGAGCACTACTATGTTGGGGCGGAAGACCCACGGTACTCGATAGAGGAGCAGAACCACATCAGTCTAAGGTTAGTGAGTATCATGTCGGAGTCGTGACATGACTACTGTGCTCGACAGAGGAGGAGTTCTCCAGCAGCCGTGTTTTCGTCATCGTGATTAAAAATGCTGGTTTTTTGCTGAGTCAATGACCATTGTGTTTTCCTCATGATTGAGATGGGTTAATTGATAACATAGGTATATGTATGGGAATATAACTAGGTAAAGGTTATCTGTTGAGATATTTTTTTATGGTTTATCCTTGTTGGATTTAGTGAGACCTTGAGGGTTTCGGTGTCCATACTGAGTATCGTTATACTCACCCCTGCATAGGTTATGCCTGCACCTCGTTGTGTTGGATGCAGACAATAGATAGTGCTGACGGATGGCGAGTGTACGAGGACAGGATGACACATAGAGGTGGACCTCATGAAGAGTCGGTACCCGTAGGTGGACCTCACGATGAGTCGGTACCAGGAGGAGGATGACGGATGAGGGCGCTGAGGAGGCTATTTGTACCTACCCTTCAGGTAGGATCTGTGGTGGACAATCTAGGAGCTGCGCTATCTGTACCTACCCTTCAGGTAGGATCTGTGGTGGATTATCCAGGAGTTATTGGTCACCTTCCAGCTATCTTTTCATTTACCTTGTACTTTACAGTTGGTCTTGTATTTCTGGCCTCTTTACTTTCCAACACATCTTTTTTATATAGTTATTAGTCAGTGTTTGCATCCTCTTGTACTATGTTTGTTTGTGTGTGTTTACATTTTATAAAGGCATTTCCATCCCAGTTATAGGGATTTACGCCTTTGTTGCTAGTCCCCAGCCCCTCACATATGGATGGAGGGCTTGGGGTAGTTACAACATGGGCCCCAGGGGATGGTTCGTGACAAATTGGTATCAAAGGAGTGGGTTCTACCGCAGAACTTAGGAATCTGATATTTTATTTCTATGAAGCAATAGTGTTCAGAGTACTAAGTGTGGTTTTCAGTTCAATTAGTCCAGTGTTGGTGCGGGAGGCCGACGTATCCATACACCAGGACCCTGACTTATGATTTCCAACTCAGTGAATGAAAACACTAATTGCGTGTGTGTTTTCAAAAGATTCATTTAAATCAGCTCAAACCAGGTCAGCTTACCAGGTATAGTCTTTTGACCATGTCACATCTATTTCTTTGAGGATGTATTCACCCAATCAGTCAGCGTGGGTACCGAGTGGAGAGCATGATGATAGATCACCGAGCATCGATGCCTCAGTACAGGGCCCTCTTCTTGTTGATACACCAGCGGAGAGTGCACACCGCTTGAGCATGTTGCATGAGTTCCAATGACAGTGGCCTCCAATGTTTTGAGGCGAGTCGGATTTTCAAATGGTTGGGCACTCGTTGGAGTTTGTAGCACAAGCTTTCCACACAGCTGGGACACCTACTGACTTGATGGTGTACATAGATGTTAGTCTCTTTCGAGGAGTAGTTGAGTAGTGGTGGAGCCAGATGCTCCATCTTTGCGACAAAATGACCTTCACCTGGGGAGACTTTGAGATATTCTTCAGGGTGGAGTTTATACCGGCGACTCTACACTCGGAGCATGCTCAGGAGCTGCTGCCTTTTCCGCTGGGTTTTCAGTCAGTAGCCGAGTCATATGTAGGCAGTAGACAGATGATTCAGAGGCCCAAGGGGACCAGACCAATAGGTGGGAAACCTCGGGATATACATTTAGTAGTGCGAGGCACTCGGGGTAGAGTTAGAGCCAGGAATACCAGGAATGCACAGTGTTTCTTCTACAGCGGGCATGGCCACATGGCACATGACTGTCCGACTCCCCGCACAGTTGATCTACAGGCATTGAAGGAGTTGCGAGACAACAGTTGACCGCGTTTCAGATATCCATTGTGGATAGTGATGGAGTCATCACATGTAGAATGAGAGATAGTTCAGGTTATGACAGAGAAGGTGTGGAGCATCTGGAGCAGATAAAGACTACTCAGAGCAGACAGAAGTCCTATGTTGATGGGGGACGAGACCCCAAGAGTTTGAGGGTGATGACCACATTTTCCTATGGGTCTCACCTCAACGAGGTATTAGGAGATTTGGCCGAGGTGGAATGTTATCTCTGAGTTTCATCGGACATTTCGATGTCCTCAGCAGGGTGGTCGAGGTGGCTTACCGTTGGCCTTTCCACCACAGTTGCACCGAGTGCACAATGTCATCCACGTATCACAGCTGATGATATGTGTGCACGACCTCTCCGTCATCATCGACCACTAAGAGTTGGACATCGATGATAGGGATAATTTCACGGGGTTCCAGTAGAGGTTGAGGATCGACAAGAGTGGGTCCTATGGGGATGTTCGATTCCTCTTGTGCAATTTTTATGGTACCATGGGAAACCACTAGGAGAGCACATGAGAGATGGAGGCTCAGATGCGTGTTTGGTACCCATTTTATTTCCCTAGAATGTGTTGTATCTTTACAGGGACCTAAATCCATGAGGTGGGAGTAATTTAAAGGCCCTAAAATATCATGGAATTTTTTTTCTTAATTTCTGTGGAATTTTACGAGTCTGTAGCTTCTGACTGCACTTGATTCCGAGGCCCAGTGTGCCCAGAATAAATTTCTGAAGTTTAACTCGGGTACGTTCATTAAACGAATGAGCAGGTTTTCATATATTTTAAACCAATACTCAGAATCGAAATCTGAGGGCACCGATGAACTCGCAGTGCTGGTTTGCGCTTATGGGGAACCTCACCATAGTTTCATTTTATGCAGGTCGATAGTTAATAATTGGGGAACTATCATAAAATAAATAAAATTGGTGTGTTCAATTTTATTTTATATCTATGGTGGTTATATCCTACTTGTGGGAGTTAGGTATGGGGCCCACAACCTCCTTATTACCCATGTGTGGATATTTGTGAGGTGGGTCCCACACGATCCCCAACCTTTCTCCTCCCTCTGAACTTGTTAAACCCCCAATAAATTCCCTTGTTTAATGTTGACAACTTCCGTTCTTTAAGGGGAGCCTCTCCACCTCCAAAGCATAATCAGGCCAACTAAGGTAATTAATAACCTTATTAATTATTTTTGTCACACCACTTTTGATTTATTTTTAATTTCATGGATATTTTTTAAAAGATGATGAATTAATGAAATATTTGGCTTGGAAAATATTTTGGGAGAATTAGAGGTGGGCTTTCTTCATCCACGAAGAACGAATTTCTCTCTCGACGAAGAATGTTGGTTCCATGAAGAATGATCGACGTGTTTTCCTATCATTTCTCCGCGACAAGTGAAGAGATGCTGCTTTCTCCTTAGATGCACTTCAACATTGCCTACAAATTCATTCCCCGTGATTCCATCTTCTATGACGCTCGACGTGAAATGTCAATTATTGAGGTAGGGGTTATGTTCAATTTTAATGGATTAAAATTGTGCCTCAGTTTGTTGTTGTACAATCTTGTTAGTCTGGCCTATTGTTATCATTTAAAGGGGAGGGCGCGGGCCAAACAAACATGGCCCGACGACCCTCCATTTGATCCTGTTTATTGATGGAATTAGAGATCAGAGGATAAACACGGAAGAGGTCGGCGGGGCAAGGGCCTCCATCGTGCATACAATGAAAGATATGGACAAGAGGGCCGTGGGGGAGGAAGCATGACGCTATCACCCCGAGGATGTGAAACCGCAGCTAGATTAGGCCGTGGCAGAGGAAGCCCGTGTCGTCGCGTAGGCTGTACAGTGGGAATCATGGCCCGCTTTGCAGGCTGCATTGGCCGAAGGACCGGCCGACCCATCGGCCAGCCGAGCGGAGTAGGTCTGTGGCGCCAGGAGGCTGCCGTGCCGGATGAGTCGTGGCCCGCTGTGCGAGCCTCCTTCGCCAGAAGCCCGACCAGCCTAGCCGACCGGTTTGGGAAGGTCGGTGCCGCTTGACGTCGCCGGTTCGGATAGCCGAGGGGCCGCGCCCCTTGGACTGCTCGGCCATCAGGCCAAGCCGCTCGACCTGCTGGCCGAGCCAGCCCAACCGCACGCCCAGCTGATATGCACCCAACCGAGCCACACCGGGCCGATCCGGGCGATGCCGGGTAGAGCTGGGCCGCGCCCCGACGGGCTGGGCTATGCCACTTTGGGCTAGGATGCGCTACTTCGGGTCGGGACGCACCCTTTGGGCCAGGCTGCGTGACTCACTGGGCTAGTCCAACCCCTTTTCCGGGTCAGACCCTCCAAAACTGAGTAGACCCGACCCGCCAGCCAATCGTTCCTAACAGACCGAGCCCTTTTTAACATAACTGTGAATTTTGTAAAGACCACGTGTCCGATTGGTGCGCTTTCTACAGCACTAGGACCCTTGTGATTAGGCGGTCTTCTTGCGTTACTCTTAGTTAGTTTTGGACGACTTCGGAAAAACGGCCGGGTTGGTTCGAACCCGAAACCAATGGGGCCCTCGGAGTGGAAATGCCTATAACTCAAGGACCAGACGTCTGATTGATGTGTCGTCGACTATGTTGGATTCCTCTTGATTAGATGATTATTTTGGAATACTCTACACATGTTTCAGATGTGGTTTGAGCATGGCTGGGTTGGATTGTACCCAAAATCCAACCGGGCCCCTGGAACGGAAATGCTAATAACTCACAGACCGGGTGTCTGATTGACGCGCTATCTATTACGTTTAGACCCCTATGACGAGGAAGTCCTCTGAGATAATTCTTCGTGGAAATTTGTGACTCTTGGAGTGTGAAATAGTACCTCGTGGAGCGGATCCTCCCAGAGATGATCATTCGGAGTACGGTGACCTTGAAGCTGGCTGAGACCTGATGACTGCTTATCCGATTCGTATCAGAGTGACTTGACTAGCCCCGTGGGGAGCACTATTGTGTTGGGGTGGTGGACCCATGGTAGGGAGCACTAATGTGTTGGGGTGGCAGACCCGTGGTACTCGACAGGAGAAGTACCACTATAGGCTAGTAGGGGGAGCACTACTGTGTTTGTGTGGCAGACCCATGGCGGGGAGGACTACAGTGTTGGGGTGGTAGACCCATAGTACTCGACAGAGGAGGAATACCTCAGCAGTCTAAGGTTAGTGAGTAGCACCTCAATGTCGTGGCATGACTAATGTGCTCGACATAGGAGTAGTTCTACAGCAGCCATGTTTTCATCATCGTGAATAGAAATCCTGGTTTGAGCTGAGTCAATGACCTTTGTGTTTTCCTCATGATTGAGATGTTTACATGATAACATAAGTATATGTATACACATATACCTAAGTAAATTTTATATATTGATATCCTTCTTTATTTTCTATCCTTGTTGGATTTAGTGAGTCCTTGAGGGTCTTGGGTTCCGTACTGAGTATCCTTATACTCACCCCTGCACGGGCTATTCCCGCATCTCGTTGCGTTGGATGCAGACGATGGACAGCACTGATGGAGGTCGATTGTACGAGGACTGGATGAAACCTGGAAGTGTACCTCACAGTGAGTCAGTACACGTAGGTGGACCTCACGATGAGTCGGTACCCAGAGGTGGTTGATGGACGAGGGAGCTGAGGAGGCTATCTGTACCTACCCTTCAGGTAGGATCCGTGGTGGACGATCTAGGAGCTGCTCTATCTGTACCTATCCTTCAGGTATGATCCTTGGTGGACGATCCAGGAACTGCTTGTCCCCTTCCTACTGTTTTGTTATTTGCATTGTAATTTATAGTTGGGCTTGTATTTCTGGCCCCTTTACCTTCCAACACATCTTTTGTTATATAGTGATTACTTAGTGTTTGCTTCCGTTTCTACTCTGGTTTTGTGTGTGTGAGTGTTTATGTTATATAAAGGCAATGCCTTCCTAGTTATTGGGATTTATGTCTTTCGTGCTAGTCGCCAGCCCCTAGCCTATGGAAGGCAAGCTTGGGATATTTATAACATGGGTCCCAGGGGACGGGTCGAGACAATATAAATGATAAATATTATATCAATTATATTATTCACATTATGGAAATACAAAATGAAACATAAATTCTTCAAATAATGATCATTTAAAAAAGGAAATGTTACTCTTACATACATATGACCGACTGTCTCCATGATCAAAACAGTATTCATTTTTAAAAATCATACATAAATGGTTTGATGTCAGATTATAATTGATTTATAAAATTAATTATTAAATCATGAACATTATAATGTAGATGATTGAATAATTACAACTTTTACTATTGACATAAAAAAACGTCACTTTGGACTGATGTACTAAATATCGACAAAAAAACAGAGGTGAAATTAAATTAATTAATTATTATTATAACCTAATAATTTTGTGATTAAAAAGAGTAATAGAATTTTAAAATTTTATCAAAAATTAAATAATTAACATAAAATTATTATTCAAGAACATAAGTATTGTACATGATGATTCATACTCAAGGTAAGAGAATAATTTTCTAAAACATCATTTTAAATATTTTAATGATTTATTATTGTAAATATTTTTCATTCATGTCCATGCGTTAAAAAGGTTTCATGAATGTCATTATTTGGAAATGAATATTTTAATATGGTAATGTTTAAATTTATTAAAAATTATCCAATGTGGTATGGTACATGTTGATTTAAAAATCCCTTTTAAAATGATGGGTTAGCCAAATATTGCTTACATGAAGGGTCAACCACATTATATCTCTCCAATTCAATGGGTACTCTGAAGAATGAAGTAAAATTTATGGTTATTTAATTTTTAAGGATTAATCTTTGACTGATTTGGTAATCATGTATCTCATAACTTATTTGATTTACCCATGTTTTTTAATTTTTTTTAAGAAAAACAACTAACAATATTTCATGTTTCATTGGTCTAATGATTCTCATTCATTATGTCCCTCACTTATATATTTTTTATCATCCCAATTATTTAATTATTTTACACATGTATAAATATTGTTAAGGAAAATTCATATTTTATTATCAAATTATTGAAGATGTGATTTGAAAATAAATAAATATTTTATTTTAAAGGGGTTTCCTTTTGTTTAAAAAATGGATACTGAGTATGCATATCCACTTGTAATGTATGCATTTACAATGTATGATTTTCTACTAATTATCTAAAAATATAGAACTAAAATATCATTGTTAAGGAAAATTTTAAATTATATTATAAAGTAACTACAATAACTTCTTTTTAAGGTTTGGTATTTACAAAACCGTAGGGATAAGACTAAACAAATTTAAACATCACTAAATATCATAATAGTGGGGAGTATGTTTTTTATAATAAAATGAAAAAACTATGATTAAAAAAGAGGAAAATCGTGTTATATGGCATATTAAACACACAACACTGAGCATAAATGACCTATGAAATATATTTCACAAAATTTAATCTATTAATATCTTATTATACTTGAGACCCTAAGTCCAAAAGAGATTTAAAATAGAATAATATTATAACAATGAAAAAAAATGGAAGATATGAATAAGAAAAAATATATTATGAAAATTCAATAGTTTATGCCAATATCATATAATATTATTTCTTATCAATTTAATATAAATTAAAATAGAAATAAATTGAATGTAAAATTAATGTTTTTCTAGAAGACATATTTTATATCTGAATTGGGATTTTTACTCATTGTTAGGGAATGATATTTTTTAAATATAAATAAAATATAAATTTATATATAAAATAACTTTTATTACTAACCAAATGTTTTCATCGGAATGGAATAGGATTAAAACCTATTTTGTGATTAAAAATTATTTTCCTATAAAAAGTTATCTTTTCACTTTTTGTGAAAAAATGTAAAAATTATTTATTTATAACATTAGAAAATTTATTATAAAAAAAAATAATTTTTCTTTTAAAACATGAATATCAATTTTATCATATGGGGAAATTTATGGAATATTCAAAATAATATTGATTTTTTAGTGAATAGTGAGGAATACCACATTTTGAAATAACTATAATTTCATTTCAATAAATTATTAAATTTATATGTCCCACTACGAATAGAATATTTATTCATAGTAATTGAATTTGTGTTAATTTAGATTTCAAATAATTTTTTGAAATTTTAATCATCTCTATAAATTATTTAATTATGTTTTTATGTTTATGTATAAAATAATTTTTTCATAAAATTCTTTTATTGTGCATACATATTATCCATTATAATAAATTAAAAAACCCATTTTGTGGAACTATTCTATTGAAAATTATAGATTATTTATCTAATAATTTAATTTTAAATTCATATAATGGTTATATCTAATAATTGATTTAATTTAAGATAATATTAATGTTGAAAAATACATTTCTTAAAACCCCACTTTATAATCATGTATGTGGGTTTTATTATAGATCATATTCTACCACATTTATTAAATTTAGTTGTGTAAAATTTATTCAATTTTTTTGATAAGAATAATTTATATAGTACAATATGTTCAACATAAATTTTTACTATAATGAATAATGAAAAAAAAATAAAAAAAATAGCATAGTTATGATCAAAATGTGTTTACCAGGGTGAAAAACTAAAAAAGTATTAGTTAAAACAACACAAATACGTTTTTAATTCATATTTGACAAAAATAAATATCCCATATAAGACATAAGTTTCAATAATTATCCATTTGGATCTCTTTTTCACGTAAAAAAACTGTGAGAATAATATATGGTTTTAAAAAATCCAATTTGTGGCCTCCTTCCCAATTATAACATGACATTAACATCCCTCACATCACCAAAACATTAAGCCCTTTTAGATAAAATAATCCCTGAAAATATATCTCACCAAGATCCATAGACACATTATAGATGTTCTAGTCTTCCCAAAAGCCATACACTAGGGTCCTTAAAACGATATAAAAAGGACGTTTTTCTGAGTGAAGGTAATTGTGTCCACCGAGAATTTTTTACATATTATTTTACTAAATTCCATTATGTCATGAAAATTAAATTATAATAACACTATTATCTACCATACTTTTATATATAACTATTTTAATTGAGAATTATTTATTATTGTTCTTTTCCATCAAATGGGAAATAAATCAATCGCTCGTGTGTACAGAAGACTACCACATCGCGAAATGATGTCATTTGTTTTCATCAATAACTAAAATGAATTTCTATAAACATGTAAATTGTAAATCTGTATGAAAAATATTACATGATATATATTCTTTGAAAATAATATATCATCAAATTACTTACCCATTCACCAATTAATAAAATTATATAATTACTCATGCTTTCATACGACCTACCATCACCATAAATCAATTTGTTATGTTTTACATCAAAATATTCCATGAGTGTTCATAAAAATATATTCAATAAATAAATTTTATAATTATTTCTATAAAATAATTATAAATTTGATTAAACTATATAATATTAGCAAGAACCAGGTTCTCCGTGACATAAATCTCATTAGGAAACAATGAAATTGGCACATAAATCAATACAAAAAATGAATG